>JADBJO010013704.1:37500-51216 GCA_016801955.1 Conus betulinus
TCAAACTTCCATTGTATTCTTGATCTCATGCTCTACAAGACCTGCCTTTTGTTCGACGTCAAATGAGTGTCATCGGTTTTTTTTTTCTTGTTTGTCTGTGTCATCCTTTTTTCTTTTTCTTTTTTCTTTTTTCTTCTTTTTTTTTGTGATCTCAATTTCCTGTGTCATCCACGTAAAGTAAAAGGACAAACTTCAGATAAGAATTAAAATGGAAATTCAAATTTAAGTGTGTGTGTGTGTGTGTGTGTGTGTGTGTGTGTGTGTGTGTGTGTGTGTGTGTTAGCATAGTGTGTGTGTGTGTGTGTGTGTGTGTGTGTGTGTGTGTGTGTGTGTGTGTGTGTTCTTCTCTCTCTCTCTCTGTCTCTGTGTGTCTTTCTGTCTCTGACTGTCTGTCTGTCTCTATGTCTCTCTCTTTCCCTCTCTCACTCCCTCTCCATGTGTGTGTATACGTGCCTGTGTGTGTGCACGTCATCTCTGTACGTGTTCCTTCACGCATGTGCACCTGCATGTGTAAGTCGGCACAACAATGCACATGTATGTGTGTATGTGTGCTGTGCAGTGTGTGATATATTTCTGTTGTCATCTTTCGTTCCCTGCTGGAGTTTCCTGCATTCACTCTGCCTACAAGTCCACCAGCTAACCAAGCAGAAAATATTAACTGCGCAGTCTGAGGCTGGGATCTTTCCCGTTTCAGTTTCAGTTTCATCAAGGAGGCGTCACTGCGTGTGGACTAGTCCTATACGCTACACCACATCTGCTAAGTTTTGAGACCACACTAAGCATGATTTGAAGCCAATGGATAAATGAATTAACAACAAAGATGAGACAATTCAAGAAGAGGGTCTCAATGCTACGACTCAGCAGATGTCTGAGCTATGCACCTATGGGTCTTTCCCATGATGAAGTGCCTTGCAGAATCATACACATCCTTGACTTGCTACTGTTTATCTGTCTGGATCCAGGACTGTGTTCCTACCAGGACATAACTATACAAATCAGAAAGCACGTGCTCTCATGAATGTCGTCCCAGTTCTGTGTGAATGGTCGGCTGTCATGCATCCTTGTTCTGTGAGACAGAATGTCAGCTTTCACGAATCCTTCTTGTATGACAGAATGTCAACTGTCATGAATCTCGCCCCAGTTCTGCATCTGAACAAATCAGTATCAGCGTCGATTAATTTTTCCACAGCATTCTCCTTTAACAATTCAATTCAATTATCAAAGACAAACGTTTCATACTACGGTGCATGTTCAGGAGGCACGTGATCGTATACAGTGATACGTTGTTCATAGAAATCAAGAGAATCTTTGCCAAGACTGAGTAGTAAGAAATCTGTCTCATTCAGTGCGAAACATGAGGAGTCCAAGATTGATCAATAAGACCAATTACACACACACTCTCACCCAAACATGTTCAATGACGTGCAAGTTAACCTGCAAGCTTTACAAATAAGTTGTGATTTTTTCAAAAACATGTGATTTGAATTTCTCAGCAAAGACAGACACATTAAAAGAAGAAATAAAGTTTATGAAAATCGGTATCATTCATTTTGGATACAAACCACACACATCTCAATGAAAAGAAAAAAAAAAAACTCAATTGAAATTGTCCGTAAAAATTCCACTTTACATAAAAAGAAACATCTCTCACCAACCATGTTCTCTCTCTCTCTCTCTCTCTCTCTCTCTCTCTCTCTCTCTCTCTGCATTCACACAAATACGTCAGACCCCATCGTACCTCCCTCCGGTAAGTACTCACCTCCTGCACCATCCTTTGCATTCCTGGGGACACCTTCCTCTCCACCCTCGCTGACAACCCCTGTCACTCTGTACATCATGCTGTCACTGTCACTAGTCGTGTCGCCACGCGCTCCGTTTGCACTCACGCAGTCTGCCTCACTGTCATCACCTCTCAGCACACTGCTAACAGACATGTCACGAGGTCGTGCTGCAGTCACACTGCGCACGATCCTGTCATTGTTTTTGTGAGGTGGGGGGTCCTTTTTTTTTTTTTTTTTTTCCCTTTTTTCAGTTTTTTTCAGTACTGGCAGGGGGAAGGGTAGGGGAAGGAGGTGGGGTGCAGGGTGAAGGGAAGCAGGGAGAAAGTGGGGGAGGGGGCAAGAGGTAGATGTGGTTGAAGGTCAAGGACTGGTCCAGAACCCCGAGCATGTGGGACCTGTCAGTACCAACGTCATCACATATACCTGACGCCCCCCACCCCATCCCTCTCTCTCTCTCAGTCCCTGCATCTCCCCTACTCGTTCATCTCTCCTGTGTGCGTGGCAGAGGGGGAGGGAGTGGGAAGGGCATGCTGGTGGGGGTGAGGGTGGGGTGTGAGGGTAGGCTGGGGGAAAGGAGTGAAGTAGAGGAGGAGGGGGAGGGTATGAGAAAAGCCTGCACAGAGTATAATGACTGCCACTGTTTTCCAATCAGACATCAATCAGTACTGTGCCCCAACACTCTTGTTGTAGCTGCTGCAGGCTTCACACTGGTCAACGAGGAACCAGTGCCGTGCAAAGCAAATTCACGATGCATTTGTTCATCTGTTTGTTAGCAGCTGCTCTTGTTCATGGCTCCTTATCTTGTGAGTACCTTTTTCAAATTCACTCATTTCTTAACAAGATGCAAGGTATTGTTGCTTGGTAAGCATGCATTCGAATAAGTAAACAGAAATCTAACCATGTAGAGAAAAAAATGCAGAGAACAGCTGTAGTCTCTAAACATTAAGGAAAAGCTATCATGTTTTCTTGTTGTTGTTTTTATTATCTAGGAGGGAGGGTGTTGAGATGCACAGTTAACGCAGTCTCATAATGTTTGAAAATTAAGTCATAACAAACTTCAAATGTGAAATAATTATCTTGATTTTGCGTTCATGCTTGGTAAATACTGTATTCATCAAACTCGAGAAAAGTGAAGGCGTCATTTCAATTAAGCCCCTTTTTATTTCAAATCAAAAGATTTTTTATTAAACTAACCTACAGAGCCCAAAAGTTTTAAATGACTCAAAGAAATTAATACATGCCAGAGCAGAAAGGACAGATATCTGTGACTTTCAAAACTCTGTTTCATGAACTCTTTCGTCATTTGATTTCTATAAATTTCACTGTACAAACAGGTGCATTCCTGAAAATCATTACAAAGATTAGAATCTAAGTTTATCACACGTAGATCAACGTATACCATGTAGACTGATTTTTGTTTTACTTTGCTAAACTTTTAAACATTAGATTCACAGAAGAAGCAAAATGAGAGACACACTTCAAACACCATGCAAGTTAAAATGTTTGTCTAAAATACATAAAATTATACAAATAGCCAATAAAGACTAAATAACTGATAAGGAATCAAAGGCAGGAAAGCTAGAAACTACAAAACATGCAATATACTAAAGCTGTGTGTCAGACCAATTAAAAACAATTTTTATCATACTTGTTCATGGCCATGGTAACATACAGCTGTGGTACCTTCATGGATATACTGTGGTATATCAAAATCAACAATTTTTGTTCCTTTTCTTTTTTTTTCTTTCCTGTCTTTTTTTACACTGGGACATGAGTTTGTTTCAAATAAATGAGTATCATTTGTCTTAGTTTTGAATAAAGTTATACCTTATTCTTCCTGTCTTCATGGAAGACCTGGATCGTCTGCCCAGCTGTCTCTGCTGCCATGCTCTCCACGAGTTTCTTTCTACTACTTATATCTCATTCTTCCTGTCTTCATGGAAGATATTAGTATTTAGAAATGAGGAGAGATGAGAAAAGAAGACCAAAAAAGACTCAAAAAAAACAGTCCAGCAGAGCCAGCAAAGGCAATGGACAACGTGGGAGAATGCAGTCCAAAGAAGTCTCACTTGGAATGACATTTGGCACATGGCCCCTCTCAGGATCAGCTTCATTCTCAGATCTGCATATGACCTTCTGCCCTCAAATGCAAACCTGGTGAAGTGGGGGAAAACAGACGATCCTGCGTGCCCCCCTCTGCCATGAAAAACAAATAGTGGAGCATGTCCTAAGCTAATGTAAAGTAACCCTGGCTCAAGTAAGGTACACATGGAGGCACAACCAAGTGCTCAAAGAGATTGTACAATCAGTCTGGCTTGTACCAACACCACAAAAGGAAAAATCAGGACTTCAAAAGCACCTGCAACATTCTTCATGGCAGGAGGTAGCAAATCATGGCCAAGAACAACAGTGCCACTCAGAAATGCAGGCAGAGTCTGCTGGACAGGGCAGATGACTGAGAGTGCACTGCAGACCTCCCAGAATGGAAGAGTCACCCAGAGATCATACGCAAGAGTGGCATGAGACCAGACATAGTAGTCCACTCTCAGTCAACCAAGCAGCTGATCATGATCGAGCTCACAGTGCCATATGAGAACAGAATGGAGGCAGCTTAAATCTACAAGACTGAAAAGTAGGCTGATCTGGCAAACAGCCTGAGGAGAGAAGGCTATCAGGTCAAAGTCCTCACTGCAGAAATTGGAGCTAGGGGGGTTGTAGGAACGTCTGCATACAGCCTCATGAAACAGCTCTCAGTTACAGGAAGGGAAAAACCAGAGCCCTGAAAGCAATGGCAGAAGCGGCAGAGAGGTGTTCAAGTTGGATCTAGTCAAGGAGGAACAAAAGTGAACTTTATAGGCTTAAATTTCCCTACAAATATCAGGTGCCCCAGTGGCTCAGTAGTTAGAGTGCGAGTCATTAAGTGGAAAATGAGCATGTCCAGAGGGTCATGGGTTCAAATCCCAGCCATGGCTTATGTCCCAAGATGGGAAAAAGGGGCAGCAGAGGGACATCCAGAGTCATGAACCGGGTGTGGCCAACCCCCTTAGAGTGTCAGGAGATAAGGGCCGAAACATTTGCTTGAAAGGGGTTTCTCTTCTGAGGACTCTCTGCTGCCACGCTCTCCACGAGTTTCTTTCTACTACTTATACCTCATTTCCTGTCTTCATGGAAGATATTAGCATTTAGAATAACAAAAGCAAAGTGTTTTCTGTATTGTATCGGATTTTCAGTATGGTCTTTCACAAATTCATCCAAGATATTCTCTACTTGTGATATATTTATAAACGAAAAAAGTTCATTGTGAATGATAAAATCTAATACTTATCAGACCTAAAACGAACATCATCAACTTCAAATAAAGATATTTTATTGTTACACCTGACTTTGATTTTCTGCTCTTGTGTCCTCAAAGCGTTGATATGCACACATCATCAAAATGCACGGCGCCAGAACAGCAATACTTTAAGTCACAAGTGATATTCTATTAGCCTTCAGTTTGCTTGACTTGCATGCAGTATTTGACACCACTGGCCCTGTTGCTTATTACCAGATTGTATTATCATTAGGACATTTCTGGAACAGGTTTTGTCTTGATTCCACAGTTTTTTAACATGCCACTTACAGTCATAACTGATGATTCTCTTCTGACGTAGAGTCTTTATCCTTTGTTGTACTTCAAGACTCAGTTCTTGGTCTGGACCTTTTTCTCATGTATGCTATTTCTTATGTATACAAACCACCTGTATGCACTCTTTTCCAGACATTTCCTGACGGCCTACATCTTGATTTCTTTTGCCATCCAAATGATATCCCATCATACCATACAAAACATGTATAGCAGTACAGTTGTGGTTAAGTCTCAGATGACTGAGAATCAACTGAAAGGTATCAATGAGAAAACTTAAGTCTTTCCCACTCAATAAAACAGATCCTTTCCAACCGTCACCAGCCCACCCCCCAACCCCTCCCCCTACCCCATCCCGTCCCTATCAACCATTATCCGTCTTTGAAATGTTGATATTGCGTTCTGTCCCTCTGCATGCAACCTCAATGACGTGTCACTGGACAAGCATGAACCTATCATCAGTGACGTGTCACTGGACAAGCATAAACCTATCATCAGTGACGTGCCACTGGACAAGCATAAAGCTACCATCAGTGATATGTCACTGGACAAGCATTCATCAGCTATCAGCTGCAGGTCAGTCAGTCTACACAGCTTTCTGTAAGATAAATTCCATCCATCACTCTTTCGTAATTACAACATACTAACACTTGTCTGTGTCTTGTCTAGACTAGATTATGGCAATATGGTACACGCTGGATGTCTTTAAAGAGGCGTAGATAAGATACAAAAGGTGCACAATTCAGAATCAAGGCCTATCCTCATGGCAAGAAAACAAGACTATATCATACCACTTACCAGATCCCTGCATTGGTTACCTGTTGAACCTTGCATTCAGTACAACCTCTGTCGCATTTCTTTTCAGACTCTTTTCCAGTTTACATTTCAAATCTCTGTTTATCATCATCTCGACTATTCCACTCATCCACAAATCGCCTTACAATGAGCAGTTAAAAGACCGGAGAAACACATTTAGAGAATGAGCTTTTTATTCACTGCCCCAAGACAATGAAACTTGCTGTCAAAAATCATTCACCACATTAGACACATTTTAGAAAAGCATTAAAAGCGTACCTACTTCATGTTTACAACACAAATCAACCACCACAGTCTAATTACTTTTTCGTCCTTCATCAATTCCTACACATGCTGATAACAAACAGTCTAATTACTTTTTGTGTATAATCCTATACTTTTGAACAATTCTGAATGTATAACCAATTGTTTGGCAATTCTGAATGTATGTTTTTCTTTTTTTTTTTTTACATAAGGGTTTGAATTGGTAATGTTATAAAATGTTGATGTGCTTTTTATCAAACGAAATTAACATCATGCTATGGGTGTGATGCACCACCTTTATATGTTTTCACTTTTGTTTTTCTGCCTTTTATTAATTGTCAAAGTTGGTTTGGGGTTTTCATAGTGAAGTGAACATACTTGCATTGCGTTTAGAATGTCCTAGTGATTTTAGTTTATTGTTTTACTTTTACATGTCTACTTTAAATTGCAAAGCGCAGTGAGTATGCCCATAGAGTCAGGAATCAAGGTACGAAAGTCCCCACATTATCATTACTACTACAGTATACTACTACTATCACTACGATTATCATCATCATCATCATCATCATCATCATTGTTGCTATCATTATTGTCATTATCAACATCATCTTCATCATCATCATCATCATCACCATCATCATTACCACCATCCTTCTTCTATTTCGTTTACTTCTTTCCCTTCTCCTTCTTGTTAAAGCATGTCCTCTGTGCTTTTTTTTCATTTTTCTATTTTCCCCTTTTCTCACTGCCAGGAAGTGTACCTATCTGCCGTACACACGTCAAACATAGCACAATGGACGCTGTGCATTAATCGCCCCCTATGCTATTTTCATGGAATTTCTCAAATATTTGGGGCCACTAAAACTTTTATTTCAATTGATTTTTTTTTTCACATTCCTTTTACTGCCCGATTTTTCGGAGAAGTTTCCTTTTGCATCATCTTCTGTAAAAGTGTCGTAATTTTGTTCTCCTTTTGACTAAACTAAGATTACTTGAGCAACTTAGAATGACTAGCTTTCGAATTATTTTCAAAACATTAATTGATGTGCTGAGTAGAATTGATAAAAATGATTGCAGCAAACTTGGAAAAAATGGTCTGCATACAGCATCTATAAATGACATTGTTATGTGACAAGACGCTTGACTATCATCCTAGCACAAATATCTGATATTTCGTGCAATTCATCTTAATTTAATGAAATATAATTCATTTTTTTCTCTATGATTATTATTCTACTATTATTAGATATGTACGATTTTTTTTTTACAAAGCTTTCAGTTGAGTTTTAAGGTAAACCTTATGGGAATATATTTTGCATTCTTTGAACTTATCACTTCAAGACGAGTTTTGTTCCCTGGATTATTTTACATAAGATTTTCTTGTCGTTCTGACAGATTCGATTTTGTTTGTACTGTGGCATGTGTGAAAAGGTTGAATCCACATTGCAGAGAGTTTGTGCTTTCGCCATTAAAGCTTCAGTTTCCATGCTGCTTTAGTCTGGGACGGTTTCATGAACAGCCAACAATGAAACAACCTGTGTCATTTGTCCGCAGCTAAATGCAGACCTCACAACCCCGAACACCACATGTGCTGCGATGGATGGCTGCAGTGGAGGGGTAGAAACGATGCCTGCTGTGGAACTCAGGCTTACCGCACCACAAAGTACGTCTGCTGTGGAACACGGATGCATATTAGAGGACCCGTAAATGCCTGTTGTGGAACTCAGGTTTATTTCACTTGGACTCACATCTGCTGCAGAGGCAAAGAGGTGTACTGGAAAGAGATACGCAGCTATTGTTAATGCTTTCAGCGACAGGGCTTCCCAAGTACCAGCAAGTGTCAGAGCCTGCTGATTTTTTTTTTTTTTTTTTTTTTTTTTTTTTTTGAGTCACCCTATCTAAAGGTTCGTCACGTCGTCGTCATTTGCAAAGCAGTGCTCTCACTCCTCTGAGTAAAATAAGACAAAGTGTAGTTGAAAACCTGCAGTGCAGTGCTCTTTTTCCTGCTCACTGTGAACCAGCTATCACTCCAACAGTAGCTTTGAAAATCCCTTGAGCAGGTGCAGAAATGCAGTACACGACTTGTTGAAGGTTAATTGCCCCGTGGACACTGGAAGGGATGTGCATGCATATATATATATATATATATATATATATATATATATATATATTGAATTATAAACAAAGCTTGCTCTTATGTCTTAGATTGAAGAAATAGGGGGAGATAAGCATTCATATCTGCAGTGGTAGTTAATTCTGCCGATTAGTCTATCATATATATACAGATACAGATATATATATATATATATATATATATATATATATAGATATATAGATATATATATATATATAGAGAGAGAGAGAGAGAGAGAGAGAGAGAGAGAGAGAGAGAGAGAGAGAGAGAGAGACTGCAGCCGCCGTGGCGAAGTGGTTAGCGTCGCGGACTCCCGGCTGGGAGGTCGTGGGTTCGAATCCCATCAGAGTCATGTGGGATTTTTTCTGCCCCGACCGGCTCCTACCCAGAGTTGAGTTTGCTGCGGGCTCAGTTGGGAAGACTGGGACCACACAGTCGAGTTTCATCCACTGAATGGATGCGTTTCTGAGAGTGTTGCTCAAATTTCCTGACCAACACTGCAGGTGTCTGTATCTCTCGGGCCTGGTTGACGCCGGGATATATTATGAAAGGAAGCGTAGAGTACAGCCCTGTCATGTAGTCTCAGACCGAAATGGAAATCCGTAGCATCATCTTAATCATCCTCATTTCTCATCGATCAGAATTTAAAAAAAAAAAGGTCTCAAATTCTGTGGCCCCTCATGCCCTGCTCTCATGGTGACCTCAATTTCGATGTCCTCTCCACGTCTGTGGCCTTGGTTTGGTTCCGTCCGGGTCACCGGTATCGGCGAGTCCATGGGGGACTGTCGTTGGACGGACGTGGTGGCGCCCTCCGGAGTGAGAGCTCACTCACGCCGGCTCCGCGACTAAGCAATTATTGTCGTCAGTAGGGGGCTTAGTAGGTGGTGTCCTGCGTATGTTAGATCAGAACAGGCGCCACTGAACACCACTGAGTGACTCGGCAGCAGTGCAGTGTCTCCTCCGGTGGGTTGCCTCTTGACGACTTGACATTGACTGCTACCTGTGGATTGCCGTGCCGGGGCTGCGGCGGGGCCGGCTGGGCTGTGGCTGTGGGCGGGGTGTCGGAATGAGTGGCGTGGTGCACTGCCTCTGAGGTGGCGCAGAGGATGGGACAGCAAAAAAAAAAAAAAAAAAAACAACAAACAAACGCTCTGGCCATTTGAGAATGGGCACCCTCTATTTCATCATTACAGATGTAAAGAATCATTCTAAATTGAGCATTTTCAGGATAAATTGCCACCTCAAAGTCTCTTACTTCTTAAAACACAGGGATAGTCATTTTCGTTTCATAAAAATCTTAAGGATCAAGATCAGGATTTGGGGAGTTGTTGTTATATACAACATGGCCAATTTGAGCTTTTTATGCCCCTTCAGATTTTATCCCCTTTTTTGTTGGTGGTCAGGTCGTTGACTAGCTCAATCATTTTTATCCATCAAATCGTTTTTTTTCGTTTTTTTGTCAATCACTCATGTTTATCTATGAGGTTCCTAAAAGTGTTTATACTAGGTGCACGTTGGAAAATCGTTTAAATGTCTTGTCTGTACTGTTTCTTGTAGCATCTACCTTTTGGAGTAAAAAAAGCATGCTTTGTTAACATCGTCAAACCCATAAAATATTTTGTACGTCTGTATCACGTCCCCTCTTACTCTTCTTGCCTTAAATGATGGTAGCTGTAAGTACTTTAATATTTCTTGGTATGAATAATCTTTTGTACTATAAATCAGCTTTGTTGCTCGTCTTTGAACCCGTTCTATGGCTTGTGACTGCTTTATTCGCATTGAGTTCTATATAGTGTTGCCATATTGTAGGATAGCTCTAACTAATCTTTTATGTAACCATAAAAAGTAACCTTATCTATAAACGTAAATGCTCTTTTTGTTATTCCCATCATTCTGTTAGCTTTGTCTATATTATTTGTTACATGTTTTGTCAAATGATAATTTTTTGTTAAATGTTACACCTATATTTTTTTCCTAATCACATTTTGATACTTCAGTTTTGTTGTCTCCGATTTTCACTATGTACTATATCTCTGGGTTTGATTTTCCAAATGAAGTACTTTACTTTTTGGAACATTAAAATATATATTCCACGTGTCTGACTATTTTACAAATATTTCAATATCTTTTTGTAAATCCTGACAGAATTTTGGAGAGTTGTATAATTCTGTGTCATCTGCAAAAAATTACATGTACTCTTCAGTTTGCAACGGAGATCATTTATGAATAAAGTAAATAGTATAGGTCCTAATATACTATCCTGTAGTATACCACTTATAACATCTGCTCTACCACAGAAGGAACTACCATACTTACACTGTGGGTTCTTTTTTGTCAGAAAGTCCCTTATTCAACCAAGTGTGTTTCCTGTTATTCCATAAGATTCCAATTTCTTCAGCAGTCTTTCATGTGGTACAGAGTCAAGTGCTTTTCTGAAATCTAAGTAAGTATAATGCATCTATGTTTTCAAACAAATCTATCACTCTTGTAAAAGTCCTCCATCATTTCCAGAAGTTGAGTCAAACACGACCTTTTCTTTGCGGAATCCATGTTGGTACTAGCATACAGTTTATTATCAGTCATGTGCTTAGCAATAGCCTCTCTTATGATTCTAGTATTTTACATATGATACATGTTCAGCTCACTGGCCTGTAATTCTCCAGGTCTGTTCTTGTTCCTTTTTTTGAACATCAGTATAACTGTTTGCTGTTTTCTAGTCGGTGAGCACAATCGTCTCCTCCATTGGTTTATCAAATAGTATGTGTAACGGGAGAGCAATCTCTTCACTCAGCTCTTTTAGCATTTTTGAAGGAATGGCATCAGGACCACAAGCTTTGTTTGGATTTTGAACTTGAAGTTTCTTTATCATAACTTCAACTGAAATGTCAGCACTATCCAAAATCTTACCATTTGACTTCGAAGCTACACTTTACACTTTGAGTAGGCACAGTACTGATATTTTCTTTTGTACAAAGGCTAGAAAAAACTGCAAAAAAAGAATATGTGCTTTCCCACTATCTGTTTCTGCTGTGTTTCCATCTTTAGTTACTAATGGACTCACTCCTGCTCTCATTTTGGTTTTTGATTGTACATATCTCCAGACAGCTTAAAGGACTACCAGAGACACAAATTATTCTTTCAATTTAGGATAGTTATGGATACAGTAACCCCAAAAGTACCCAGTTTACACTTCGTTGATCATCAGATCATGAGATATCGATCACCAAAGTTCGCAATTCGCACCTGGAATTTTGAGCAAGAACGATAACCCGAAAAAGAACTATAGTAGCGTCCCTTACTTGTGACGTAGTATTTGGAGCTGCGAGAGATGGCAGAACAGCAAGACGAGTTGTGCTTGTCTTGTGAAAGCAGTGATTACGACCCTTCTGCGTCAGATACCAACGACAGTGTATAGATTGAAGGACCAGATGACTTTGTAAGGCCATAACAATTCGAACCTTACGCAGACGAGTCCACGGATGTAGTCAACACTGACTCGACCGTACTTGCCAGCAGCAATCGTGAAGATCGATTGAATTCAAGTTCTTGGTAAGTTAATGCATTATTGCTAAAGTAGTCAGATGTACAGGTTTGTATGTTAGCATGTAGAAGATGGTATAGTAGTATAGTATACTTGATTAGCGTATATGGGCCACGCGATCTGTGCTTATCTCTTGATCAGGACTTTGTTGACACATCGTTTGATTAGCGCAACTTTCTTTGGCCCAGTGTGGACAACAGTTAATCTAGCAGTCTCACGGGCAACAGTGTCTTCTTACAGCACCATCACCATCGGTCTGTGCTCAAACAACGCTGTGTTATTTCTATCCAAACTTTTGGTTTTCTCGGACCATTTGGGAACCAGCCAGTGCTACAGTAAGGTAAGTCCATACCAAGGTCATCATTTTGATGATTCTTTCTTTGTATCAAGGGGACTCCAGATAAGCTGATATTTTTCTGCCCTTAGGAGCAGCCTGTAATAGGCGATGGATTAGGAAATGGGGAACAGGGAAAAAAAAGAAATGATGAGATAGTGGGGAGGGACCGAGGATGGGGGGGGGTAGGGTGGTGGTGGTGGAAGAGGTGGCGTGAGGTGCATCGCTCTGATCATACACTTGTCCTCCAAGGGAGAACGCAGTAGGACATTTACAGTTTTAATAGCTCGGTGTCCTATGACCAGGTCCTCAGAAAAAAAAAAACTAGTCTGATCAGTGTCATTTGAAATCAGTGGATTTGATATAATGTGTGTGTTTTCACTGTTTTGTGTATGACACTGTGTGACCATGTCACCTGAACCTGAACCTGATGTCTTTGAGTAGAGTCTCTTAACTAATGAATACTTTTAGATTTTGAGTCCCTATTAACCGCCACACTCTGGTTTGCCAAGTTCTATACAGAAGTGCAAGGAGACCAAATGAGTTAATTGTCAAGATCAGTATACTGGGCCCCAACATGGGTCTGTCTCCTGCTTCATCAGTTTTTAAATTAACAGTTAGTTGATTGCCCTGGTTTTTTACATTTTTACCCAAATGATAGACTGGGTGGTGCTTTCTACGTCAAATTCTGTACCCAGTACGTCATTGACAGCTTGACGTATTTGCTTGCGTAATCGGAAAGATCGCTTTTGATTCATTGATTTTTTTTAAAAATTTTTCCCCCAGCCATAGCTTAACAGAAATTTAGGGTTGGGGGTCAAAAAGTTAGGGTCGGTCAGGAAACCAGAAACAAACCTTTTCTTGGCCTTAATTTGTCGCTGAACAGTGAAAATGTATTAAGCCTTATTTTCAAATTTCAGGTGTCGATGTGGAAACTGCGCCAGTATGGGCATGTTGAAGGAATGCCTGTGCTGTGCAGAGGTGGAGGAGATGGCAGCTGTCCTGGCAGAAATACCAGGCTGCAAATGCGTAACACAACATCCTGGGTTTTTGTGAAAAACGCATGTCAAAACGTTTGCATGCAATAGTCAGTAGCGCCTGGTTCTGCGGCCCTTACATCATTAAAAACATTAGGTAAAAGTGTAGAAGAGCCTCCCCACTTCAATTTCTCGCTTCTTTCCATTTTTTTTTTTCAAAATTGCCTTTTTTCAATATAGAAAGAGGACTTCAAGTTACATCTTT
>JADBJO010013705.1:0-2500 GCA_016801955.1 Conus betulinus
CGTCATGTGTTTCCCTCCATCCCAGTTGCCGCAACGTAAAGTCACTTGCCAGCCAGCTGCACTCGTGGCTGTTGTCAGAGAGACGACACACGATGAAAGTCAAGACGTTTCCTTTGTAGCCCATTCCACCGCTAAGTTCCAGTCAAGGCTAACAGCATGATGATTTTTCTTTTCTTTCTTCTTTTCTTTTTTCCTTTTTTCTTTTCTTTTTCTTTTCTTTCTTTCTTTCTTTTTTTCTTCTTTCTTTCTTTTTTTTTTCAAGAAAGACTACTTCGTTAATTAAAAATCAAGATTTCAACTTCAAAACATACGGTTACCCTTCCAGATTAAGAGAGATCATGAAAGTGACTGGGAGTCGTTTGTCTGGTTTTTGGCTCCGGAGATTCCCGCTCCAGAGAACGTTAAATCTGACGCTGTAAAACACAGTCTCTCTCTCTCGCTCTCTGTCGGTCTGTCTGTCTGTCTGCCTGTCTGTCTGTCTGTCTGTCTGTCTGCTG
This sequence comes from Conus betulinus, assembly GCA_016801955.1. Lineage (NCBI taxonomy): Eukaryota > Metazoa > Mollusca > Gastropoda > Neogastropoda > Conidae > Conus > Conus betulinus. The sequence continues at coordinate 498 of JADBJO010013705.1, forward strand.
TCTCTCTCTCTCTCTCTCTCTCTCTCTCTCTCTCTCTCTCTCTCTCCCTCTCTCTCTCTCTCTCTCTCTCTCTCTCTAGCCAAGCCCTCGCGTGACTGGGAGGAAGGGCAGCACCACAGGTAGATAACTCCGGAGATAGGCACAGCCAAGGGCCATAATTGTCACGGAGGTTCCGGGATGTCTCGCCAGGGGGGCTGCGACTGGCTCGGAACTCGGTCTCTCCGATGCAACATTACTCTTAACGCCGTCTGGCGCGTGCTGGGCTTCAAGAAGCCAGTTCCCTCCCCCTTGCTGTAGGACCCGTGCGATACGCCTTGGGATTATGACGGTTTATCAGGGAACTAGGATTTGGGTGAAAATTTACACTGGGTGCTTGTGGGGAGACGAAGGTGACGCGCCTTTTCGTCGTTTGACACCGCTGGGCGTTCATGACCCCCACCCCCACCCTCTCTCCTCCCCTCTCCTACTCCCCCCCCCCCCCCCCCCCCCCGACCCCTTCTCCCTACTCCACTTCCCTTTCTGCGATACGACCGAGTTGGTTTAATACACTGTTAATTGCCTCATCAAAAGTAATCAGGCAGACGACTGTTGCTGTGCTTCAGTTGCCGAATGGCAACATCAGGGTGGGAGGAGGAGGGGGGGGGGGGGGGGGGGGGGGGGGGGGGGGAGAGCGTGTGAGAGTCGTAACGAGAGTTATAAAACATTTATCAGCGCTCCAGATCTGCCCCCATAATTCGTGACGTGGTTTTTCTTTTCTTTGTTTGTTGTTGTCTTTCCTTTTCTTTTTCTTCTTAAAATTTTCGGTCCGGTAAACTGCGTGTGAGAAGGACAGCGCGTGGGGGTTGTGTTTTTTCTCTCGGTTGGGAAGTGACGCTCGGTTTTTCAGTGTACCCGCTTCCCCGCGATCACCGAGCAACCCAACTGTAATTGATTGCAGTTACGATATTACGGAGGTGGGCATTGATTGGAAATAAAACGGATGAAAGCTCTGAAGATCAAGAGACGAAATTGTACGAAGTGTTTGCAGTCAACTTAGGCCATTAGATAACGCGTGCCCGCGCGCGCGCGCACGCAAACACAGATAATATATACACACACTATATATACGCGCGGGTGCACACATCTCTTCACGACGATAAAAAATTAAATGCGCACAAACGTCTGCATTGCATTCTCCCTGTGCGGTCTGAACAATAAACTCTCTCTCTCTCTCTCTCTCTCTCTCTCTCTCACACACACACACACACACACACACACACACACACACACACACACACACACAACTCACACACACTTGCTATTATTATCATATGAACGACATAAGACTAGTATGATTCAGGGACATTGAAAACAGAGCAGCAAAAACAAAACAAACAACAACAACAAAAATCAACAAATATAACACTTTTGAATAGAGTATTCAACTTCAACAGGTATTTGACATTCAGAATCGATCCTAGATTAACTCGTCAAACGTTTTTTTTTTTTTCCCCGGACAACTTGTGGAGAGGGGACCGGGAAAAACTGCAACCACACAGTCGAGTTTCATCCACTCAATGGCTGAGACTGTTGCTCACATTTCTTTACCAACACCGCAGGTGTCTGTATCTCTTCAGCCTGGATGACGCCGGGATCAATTATGAAAAAAAGTCATGTCATGTGGCCTCGGAACAGAACGGAGGAGCCCCACAGCATCATCATCATCATCCGTATCGATCAGCATTGAAAACAAATCTCCAGTTCTGCGGCCTTTCATGCCCTGCTTTCGTGTGGTGACTTTGGTTTCGCTTAGTTCTCTATGTCTAGGCCCTGGTGCGCTCGTGTGGGGGTCATAATATCGGCGAGATCGTGGGGATCTTTGTTGGACGGACACAGTAGCTTCCTCTCTCTCTCACGTTAGCTCCTTAACTAAGCAGCTAACTGTTAGTGATCAGTAGGGGGCTTGGTAGGTGGGGTCTGCGTGTGTTGGATTACAGCCGGCACTACTGGGCACCATGGAATTG
>JADBJO010013705.1:7500-22500 GCA_016801955.1 Conus betulinus
GAGCACCAAGGCTGCATCAAAATGTTGTTATGTTCTGCATAGTTATGCGGGTATTGTCTTCAGCCGCGACAAGCTTCTAACGTAACACCATCAGTCTCCAAAATCCCTAGAAGTCGGAGTGTGTCTGCCCACGTGGCGGGGTAATCAAAAACGGATACATAAGTAATGTTCACATCCCTAGCTGACATATTTATACAATAGTGTTCAAATACTCTGGCTGTTTGGATGATCCCTGGAGTCTTTTAGCCAGGGTACAACAACAACAACAACAACAACAACAAACAACACACCGGGATCTCTGTCGCTTTCACCATTCCATATTCGTACAGGTCAATCACCTCACATTCCATGTTCCCACTGGTCAATCACCTCAGCGTTTACTTGGGGACATACAGGGGAGATGACTGGTCTGGTGGTAGTAGAAAACGTGGAAGGCTGTGCTGTTCTGAAGCACGTCCCGAAGGTGGCTTCAACACCGACCAATGACCAAAACGTGACACTCGAAGATCTACGACTGGAAGGTTGTGTGTGTGTGTGTGTGTGTGTGTGTGTGTGTGTGTGTGTGCGTGTGCGTGCGTGCGTGTATGTGTGTGTGTGTGTGTGTGTGTGTGTGTGTGTGTGTGTGTGTGTGTGTGTGTGTGTGTGTTTTGTGTTGTGTATATGTATGTGTATGTGTATGTGCGTGTTTTTATTTTTCTGTGTTAATTGTTTACCTAAAAATCTCATCTGATCAGCTCAATGTTAGTTTTTAATGTTTACTCACTTGGGCTCAAAATACACAGCAAGTTCGCAAAATCGGCACGTCGACTTCACACTGGGGAAAAAAGTTTAAAAAATGTGAAGTGTATCTGAAGTGAAATTATACATCTGTGCGCCATTTGCTTTGGCTCTTCATGGCTAAGCAATCCTTTTCACTCGAAACTTTCCTGATGTCATCTGAAATAATGTAATTGTTTAGAGAATTGACAATGTGTACAGCAAATGAACAAACTTACATGCTGCTGGATAGTATGATCTGTAGCGGTATTATTGACTCCAAGACACGCCCCTCCTTTTATTCTTCATCCCAACTACCCCACTTTTCCCCCTCTGTGTATAAAGACAATAGTGTGTACTACGACATACTCATGCACTCAGTTGGCCACTTTTGAAAAACGATTTTTCTATTCTTTCTTTTCATTAGCTATGAAAGCAAACGTCGAATTAGAAATCCTTGTCCCGGATACATCAATCTTTAATAACCGTGAGTACGTATCAGTGTGTACGTCATCGCTATTGTCGTGATTACTTTGATAATGATGGCGATAACGTACGCATAAAAAGTGATATGCGCCAGTACACAACGGTTTATAATACCGTTGACCACAGCGACCAATACCGTTGGAACAAATCTCTTTGTGCAAGTTGCTGTTCGATACAAAAGATGGCTAAACATTACTGATGATACAAAAACCTGTGATACAAGCTATGCAGTCCATAAAATGTTCTTCAAAATATAGGGACCTAATAATCCAAGGCCTCCTTGCAAAACCAAAATGGTAATGGTAATGTTGCTTATAGCCTAGCCGACCGTAAAGGGCCATCTCAGGGCTGTCACCGCGTTGAAGTTAAGTCACAGGTTATTAAAAAAAAAAAAACCCACCTTCTTTCACAAACGCAAAACATGCCTGCCTTCCAAAACACTGGGAATTTTGTTTCAAAACCTCTTCTCCGTAAAATCTTAGATCAGACGAAAAATGTTAATCTCCCTCAGAAATTCAAAGATCACATCAGGGGGGGACATTTGAAAAAAAAAAAATCGACATAATTATATTCTCCCAGAAAAAACAACAGAGCTGAAAGACCAGCTCAAGGCTGCGCATTCCCACGGTTACTTTATCCTGAACAACTTCCTTCCAGACAGCAACATGACCATCCAGTCCATCCCAGGGAAAGTCGCCCGCAGCCTTTCAAACGTGACTTCCTCAGGGACAACACTTCGGGAAGACTTAGGTGTCCCTGAGGGCTGCCTGGTGCTTGCCACGAACACTGCCTTCATCCCATGGGATAATTCCCACAACATCATCAGCCAGGATGTGTCCCAAAGTGGTGGATACTGTGGTGGGTATCGTCTGTCTGCCCTTGCTCTTCCTCATTTCCGCCACCACCAACGTGTTGAACATGGCGGTGTTCGGGAAGCAGGGCCTTAAAGAGCGCATCAACCTCTGCCTCTTCTACCTCTCGCTGGTCGACTTCCTCCACATGCTGCATGCCTTCTTCTGCAACGTGGACAGGTTTTACCTCCCCTTCCTCCCGGATGACGAGTTCGGTCCCGTGTTTCAGTTCCTCGTGGATCACAAGTTGCTAGGACTTCGCAGCCTCACCTGGCTCTCAGGATTCGTCTCCATGGTGATTGCGTGCGAGAGATGCTTTTGCGTTGTAAGCCCTCTCCGCTCGCAAACGGTTTTGAGCACCAGAACGACAGGACTGATCCTGGCCTTTGCCACCGTCTTCTGTGTGACAGGCTCCCTGGTGAACGGTCTGAGATGGAGCCTGCCCTGCGTGTTTGATCCCCTGACCAATACAACCTCCACACGGTTGATGACCAGTCAGTTTTACGCCCGCAACAGAGCGCACCTCAACGCGCTATCCCTGTTTGTGGCCACGATACAGCCCCACCGCCTACCTCACCGTCATCGTGGCCACGACGATCGTCATGTCGGTGTGAAACTGAAAAGAATCGTGAGCTGGCGAGAGCAAGCTTCCTCCAGTGCCCTGTCCTCGCGCGAGGTGGCTCTGACGCGCATGCTCATCGCCGTGTCCATTCTGTACATCGTCTGCTCTATCCCCAACATGACGCTGGGCATTGGCGTCATGTTTGTACCTGGGATGAATTTCAGTGGACGTTACTACAACATCACCATGTTCTTTATCGATGGCATGGAGCTGGCCTCCTACATCAACGCCTCTTTCAATTTCTTCATCTACTATTCGCTAGGCTCCAAGTTCAAGAACACGCTTCATTCACTCGTGCGGTGCAGAAGTTCTCACTTCAGAAGACAGATATAACGGTTCAAATGAAAACAGAACAGAACATGTAACATGTTTAGAATATGTGCTGGTGTCTGGTGTTTCATAAGCATTGGTTTGACTTTGAAAATAAAATAATAATAATAATGATAAAAAAACAGAAAAAGAGAAGGCAGGAATGTGGCTCAATGTTTCAGTTTGAGCCCTTGACATTACCATCTCTCCGCTGTCTGTACCCACAATCAACACTTACATCTACCGTGTACGGATGACAAAATCTGACAATGGCTCCAGAAGTCTGAAGAATGAATCGGGCACAACACCCAGATCACATCAGACATTTTATGTTTAAAGCTCATGGGCACTCAATATAAAAATACGATTATTTTCGATGCCCTTCTATATGTTCAATGCTCATGGGAACGCAGTATGGAAACAACGTGATTTCAATTCATATCTAAACGTAATGCCATTCTGGTGGTGTACGTGTGGTCTTCAAAAGGTTCCCTCCACACACACGGCTCTCCAAACCTCCAGCAACAGACTCCATGAGCAACCAAGGGTTTGAAACCCCGAACAATAGAATCCATTAGCAATACCTAAGAGGTTCTACTCCTTACTATTAGAGTCCATAACAAATTAATAATTGTTTTACTCCCTAGCCGTAGAACCCACCAGCAACTTTCAACAGTTTCAGTGCCCTGACAAAAGAATCCATAAGCTATTTTCCTACGTTTCAGCTCCTTGGCGGTCGAATCCATTTGCAATTGTTATTTCACCTCCCATCCACTCCCCTGGCAATTGATTCCATGAGTTATTCTGAAAATGTTCAGCTCTCTAGCAACTGAATCATTTTTTTTCTCTACTTTCTTTTTGTTTTCCAACTATTGTTTCGGCACGGAAACCGCAAAATGCATAGTTCTTAGTCGTATCCCGACACTTTTGAACGTCCAGTCTGTGCACGTGACGATGAGACGCGATTTTTCCCCCATGTGTTGATGTCAACGTGTCAATTCTTCACATATCGCACATGGGTGATGTCGAGTCTCTTCCTAGCGAAGTGCAAGTAACCAAAAGCTATAGTTACAGGATAATGAAACAGCCAGCCTTCTTGCCTTCTGTTAGCCGGCCTTCTAGGCAGATCTTTAAACACTTAGAACTGCACAAAAATACCAACAACAATATTTTTATCTTATTTTCTTTAATGTTTGAAAAGACCTCAAGAACTTTTTTTTTCAATTTCAAATTAAAGAAAAAATCCATAATAAATCTTTTCCCCTCTCAGGAAGACCCTATTTTCTTCACATTAAAAAATGACCACAAGAACGTATTTATTTATTAATTTCAGGATCACGAAGATCTTTAAAAGATATTAGTTTTTTTTTTCATCCATAAAATGCCATGAAAATGTGTCGACTTTCTTTCAGTTCCAAATAAAGTCTTAACACTAACCTAGGAAAAAAAACCAATGTACCCATGTTTTCAGCTTTATGGTCTATAGTTGTTGTCTGTTTTCAATTCACATCTTCGCGTCTCGCCACCAGTTCTTTCATCTTTTCGTTGAATATCCAGCGACATCCATGCCAGATTAAGACCTCCTCCAGTTCATCTTCCAAGAACGTTCACATATCCGTCAAACTTACATACAAATTTTCACATTTTGGCCGATTTACTGGACATTTCCATTTCGCTCAAACATGGGCAATGAAAATCTCAGTTATCTACAAAGTGACTCGCATTTATACTCAGACTACACATCTTCCCCAATTCTTCTAATAAATACTCCATCCTATACTCCGAACTCCTCTGTTTGTGCACAATCTGTTCCGCTAAAGAAGACTTGACACTGCTTGTAGCCAAAATGTTTGGACTTTTCCCCAACTGTGGATACTCAATGGCTGCCTTGACTGATACTTTCAATCGCACGAAAGCTGTGGCCAGGAGTTCTCACAGGTAGGCCAGCCTCCAAACGCAACAGACAGATCAGTTGTCTGCCACACCTACCGCCCTCACAGACTCTCCATTTTCAGGATCCTCGTGATCAACTGGCACATGGTAGAAGATCATAAACCTGCTTTTGAGACCAAACCCATCATCACTTTCAGGGGCGACCAACACCTTAAAGAATTATAACTCAACAAAATCTACGCACACTACACAACTTGGTAACTTTCTCACCTCAAATCCCAGCTGCAAAACTTGTTAACTCACCAAGCCGGACACCATCCTACATGGCCCCTGAGACTCGTTCGAAATGAAACGCACATTCTGTCACAGTCGCAACAGTGTTAATGCCGTTCATGTTCAAAAACTGTGTTCGCAATCTACCACAGTGACCTGCCTACCTCACACAACACTTTTTCCGCATGGAACTCCATCGATCTGGGCCATGTTTGCGCCTCTAAACATTGGAAGTGGGACACGACTGCCCAGTATGGGCTGGGATCTGTCGACCAGCGCCGCACATGTGTTTATCCGTTCTGGAAATGTTGATTCTGACGAGGTGGAAGAACACCTGAAAGTGTCCAGTTCTGAGCCTGGAGATAGTGACTTGTTAGACTCCGTTTGGCTGGTGCATACTGCCCTCTCCAGCCTGCAAGTGAAGGTGTTCCATCCACGTGGTTCTGAAGTAGCACCGAAAGACTGACCCCACTTCTTCGTAAACATGTTCTTGCTTGCTGCTGTGTTGGAAGTTTTCTCCGCCTTCTCATTTCTCTTAACACTACAGTTGGAGGGAATCCACTGCAGTGATCAATGACTTTGTACTGAGGACCTGCAGTTCCCTTTTCATGTGCTACAGGATCTGCTCTCCATCCCGTGTGCGGCGGTTCTGAAGAAGACACAACAGTCCATGAAGAACAATGGAAAACTATTTTCATCGGTCAGTATCCGAGTGGAAGCGAGCACGGCACATGGTTTAGAGACGTTGTCAGTTGCAACGGCTTTGCTGACGTTGCCAGCTTGAAGTTTGATATATGTACCACCTCTCCAGTTCTGCAAAGCATTCTGGCCATTTGTGCGGACTCAGGTCCACTGTTGGCTTGTTGGCATTTGAAAGTGAAGAGCTTCAGATCTGTCTCCGTGTGCTCCTCCCTTGCACGGATCCCAAGGATGACAGGACGACAGAAAGAACAACCAGCAAACGGTCTTGAGTCGCGGGAATTTCGTGCTGTTGATCTTTGGCTGGAATTGTTCTTCTTTTTCTTTCTTTTTTCTTCGTCCGAGGTGCCTTAATCACGTGGTTTGAGACAGAAGACCATAGAACTTCTTGAAAAGGGAACTTGATTTCGATGTCGAGGTAACAGGTCTAGGAAAGCTAATGATTGCAGCAAATCATATCAGAACACTCTGCAGGAACGAAACCCAGTCCCACATCAAGTGGGTAATGGAGCTCAGCCATGTGAGTAACGTGAAGGTGACGAACGTTCAACACTGTAGTTAGCCTAGGCTGTTCTAGAAAATTACGCCACTACGGGTGTTGGATCATTGCACGTTTTGCTTGTTCTGCCGCGACAGAAGCTCTATTATCGATATTTCACCAATGATGTTGTTGATGACTTCTGTTATCTATGTTGTATGCCGTGTTCCAGCACACACACACACACACACACACACACACACACACACACACACACACACACACACACAGATCAACGAAGTATCAAAGTATATGTCAAATGTGCTGATAAAAACATATTTTCATACTACTCAAGGATCTTTTTTTTGTCTCTGTAGTGTGTGACTCTTTTAAGTAGGCCATAGTTCTTTTCTTCCGCATATGAAGTCGAGCATACAACAAATATCCAATTTACAGTGATAGATGTTTTGTGTTTGATTTTGTTGTTTGTTTCTGACTCCGCTTATGACTCAATCTTACTGACGTGCTGTTGGCGTTTGTTTGTGTCCGTGCCCCAAATGAGTGCAGGAAATGAAATATAACGCCTAGCTGCGCTTTGTCAGTTACTTCTATTTCTGGAGCTTCAATGGGAAGGTTTTATGTATATCTATGTAACCGTTTCTTCTGTAAACCTGGGCGCCGTCATCTTTGTATTGGGCTCCTATGACAGTCTACACACCATGCACCCCGTTGCATGTACTTACGATCATGCCTGTTGATGTAGGAATCAAATCAACAGATGTTCACTGTAAGGGGGGAGAGAAAGGGGGAAAAGGAGGGGAAGAAGGATTCTGATTAAAAAAACAACAACAAAGAAACAAATTGGATAAAGAGGCGTATTTAAATACAAAGTCCCACTCGATTCATACTCTCAAATCAACAAAATTCCAATGTACATTCACACACTAATTTATTCATTCATCCATCAACAGTTTCATTTCATATACACGACGCATCAAATTTTTTCTCTCACCTTACTGTAGTACAGTCAGTCGCACCGTACATTCACACAAAGTTATAATTCTGACGGTCTAAACTCGGACTCCGGAACAAAGACAGAATCACTAGTCTCTTCCGAACTTGAAAATCGTCTCCTTCTTCTTGTATTCAGGTCTTCATCCAAATTGTTGCTTCAGAAACTCCCCACAGTCCCATCTGTATCACTCCAATGTAGGATCCCGTGAAAAAAAAAAATCGATCCCACCTCTACACGACGCATACAGACACAGTATACTGGACAGATCCAATTCCGCTATCCGGCTCTCAAATCCGGTCGGCAGCACGTCGATAGATCCAGCCAATGCACAGCCCCAAGGATATAGCCACAGACGAACTATTTGCAAGCTACAAGACCCTTACGGACACGTCAGCCATTTCTCCAAACGGCTCCACAGACGTGGGAGGCAAAACCAGATAAACACTCCACTAGAATCACCACTTCTTCAGGCCGCTGTAAAGATCCATAGAAACAAGGAGACCCTCCCTCGTTCGAACAATTTATGGGTTACACTAGCCTCACGATCACGTCAGCCATTTCTCCAAACGGCTCCACAGAGGTGGGAGGCAAACCGGACGAACACCCCACTAGGATCACTACCTCTTCAGGCAGCTGTTGAAATCCACCGGAACACGGATACACAGAACACCGTCCCTCAGATGCCTAACATCTAGAACTTAGGGCCCCAGCTCACAGAGCCAGCTCATAGAAACAGAGATCAACAAGCCTAGCTTGTAACTCTCACCATAACGCCGTTACTATCTGTAGTTAAGTGACGTCTTATCTTAACATTTACGTCGCTACCTAGATGCGTAATTCTAGCATTACACTCAACATACTAAGAGATACTCCTGAACACAGCAAGGCAACAACAAAATGAAACACGGGATAAATATTTAAACAATCAGCTCTCTATCTTTGGTTACCAATAATTATTAACCACATTTATTCTGCTGTGACATTCACCAGATCAGAATACTCTTATCTTTGTATTTCAACGGAAAAAGTCATTTGGAATTCAAGTCCGGATTAGCACTGCGAAAATTTCCAAACATTGTGGTTCAAATAAGTTATACATATAAACATTGACATGAAGCCTGTATAGTATAGCATAGTATAGTTTAATATAGTATAGCATAACATAGTGTAGTACAGCATAAAAGTGAAGTATATAGAAGCACAGTATCGTGCAGTACCATCTAGCATGAAATTGTGACATGCACAGTCCACATTAGCCCCTACCAGCCCACCTTTGATGGTGGTGATGGTATGGCCGAGAGGGCAATTCTTCAGCCCACCTTCACAAGGGAGTGTTCCCATGTCTGCCTGGCTCAGAACACTGTATCACTGTATCCCAGGCCACGGTCATCTTAGGCAGCGCTCCAACGCCCACAATGCACCACATCTCCAGGAGCCGTCCCCGGCGACACAGGCTAGACCCACCGTCACCCTTATGGCTGGAAGGATCGCTGCGCCACCTGACACTGACCTCTCACATCAGTGTCCTTCAAAGGAGATCTGCCACCTCTCCGCTGGCGTCCGCTGCTATGCCGCACTTGCAACGAACCGGTGAGAAACACTTCCGCATGTAGCAAAAGGGAAACTCTAAAACATTATCAGTGAAATCCTTCTGCATACATGAGCAGTGTCTACAAAAAGCAAACAAGCGCGCAGAGTGAAAGGGAAAATAAGGATCTGGAATAAAATGGTAGACTGAAGTTTGTCTACAATTCGAATGGCGGAAATATTAAAGACACAGTCTATCGGGGCCATTAACAAGGGATATAAAGAAAAACTTCAGCAAGGATTAAGATTTACTCCCGCTCAAACAAGTAGATAGATAGTGTTGTATCGAAGGTAGAACTGCATGCTCTCCCTTTAATCACGTGACTTTTTACGTCACTTGCTTGGCTGCATGTCAACAAACCGGCTGACCACCTTCCACATTGTACTAGTATTTTAATATTAAATTATTTCACTACACGAGTTGTAATGAGTTATATCTGATCTGAACGACAAGAGATATAACAGAATGGCGACGAGACGGGATCAAGAAAAGCTAAGTAGAACTTTCATTAACTTTGATTTGTCGATCGTACTAGTAAACGTCCGTTAGTCAAATTTTCGTTTTGACTATCATGGCTTCATTACCAAGTTTTCCGGCGTTTTCTGTACATGTAGACGAACAATCCGTTGGGATGAGGTGGTCTAAATGGATAGCGAAGTTTGAAAACGTGTTGTGTGAACTGGACATAACGAATAATAAACGAAAGAAGGCTCTCTTGTTGCATTACCTAGGCGCTGAGGCATACGATATCTTTGATAGTTTTACTGATGGAGAAAAAGGAGCAGACGACGCATACGACATAGCCAAAACGTCACTACAAAACTATTTCACGCCCAAAAAGAATGTAGCCTATGAAACATTTCGCTGTCGACAAGCAGTACAGAATGAAGGGGAGTCCATTGACACATTCTACACAAGACGTGCACACTTGCATCTTTCTGTGATTTTGGCATCAACAAAGGAAGAGAATTGCTGACACAAATTATGCAAGGCTGTAAATCTGCAAAGCTGAGAAGAGCTGCGCTCAGAGACGACATGACCCTTGCCAAACTACTGGATGAAGCTCGAGCCATTGAACTATCAGATATTAGGGCTGCAGAGATGGAGAAAATGTCAACAACTACGAGTTCATTCAGTGCTCTTCAAATAGCTGACAAGAAGAAACAGAAAGAAACAGCCAAACTCTGTTCATTCCGGTGACAGAACTCAGGCAATCAGTCATCTCGTGGTCGTAGCTCAAATCAAAGAAATCGTCCGTCACAAAACTATAACCATGACACAGAAAATGAGACAAGGTGCCGCAATTGTGGTGGAAACTTCCCTCATAGAGGTCCATGCCCAGCAAAAGGCAAAGAATGCAGAAAATGTAACAAAGTTGGACATTTTGCCAAAGTGTGCAGGTCATCCCAGGGAGTAAGGCATGTCAACAACGACTATGAAAAAGAAACCGAAAGAGAAACACACAGAGAACCTGATTCGTCTAATGATGAATCTGAATCTGCTTTCGTCATAGACAACATGGTCAAGCAAGTCAGAACGCCAACAGTCGATGCATACATCTATGATGTGTCAACCCAATTCATCATTGACACTGGTGCTACTGTCAATATCATCAGCTTAAAATCTTACGACAAGATAGAATCAACACCTGCGCTGAGGAGACCATGTCCTACAATTTTATGCACACGGATCGAAACAACCTCTTCCGGTCAAGGGTTTTCTTTCAAATACAATCACGTACAAGGACAGGCGAGCTCATGCAAAATTCTATGTAGTAGACACACCAGACCAAAACAGCAACCTTTGGAGTGCTGAGACAGCTCAGGCACTGAACATCATCCAGTTTGCAATATCGTCAAAATCTCAGACAATGAACATGCTTGATGAGTATCCAATTTTGTTTGATGGACAAACGGGGAAAAATCAGGAATACACAAATCAAACTGAATCAAACTGCATATTTGACACTGAAGTTCAGCCCGTCAAGCAAACGCACTAACGCATTCCTTTTCATGTTCGAAAGGATGTGAAACGACAACTCGGACGCCATCATCGAGAAAGTAGAAGGACCAACACCCTGGGTGAGCCCCACAGTGATTATTCCGAAGAAATCTGGTGGCGTCAGAGTATTATAGCTATGCGAGAAGCAAACAAAGCAATCAAGCGAGAAAAAACATCCAATGCCAACAATCGACGATCTCATCGCAGATCTGAACGAATCAACCGTTTTCAGCAAACTTGATCTTTCAAGCGCATATCATCAACTTGAACTGGCTCCTGAAAGTAGATACATAACAACGTTCTCTACACACAAGGGTCTTCGGAGATACAAACGGCTACTTTTTGGAGTCAACGCTTCCACAGAGATTTTTCAGAATTCAATTTCAGAGCTGCTAGCTGACATCCCCCATGCTAAAAAACCTCAGCGACGACATTATCGTCCATGGAAAGAACCAAAAAGAACATGATGAGAGTCTGCGAAAAACACTCCAAAAGCTGCAAGACAGTGGTGCAAAACTGAACAAAGCAAAATGCCTCATCTCTGTCAAGGAACTGATATTCTATGGTCATGTGTTTGGTGAAAAAGGCGTATCAGCAGACCCAGAGAAAATCGCAACGATCATCAAGAGCAAACCACCAGCGAATGTCAGTGAGGTCAGATCGTTTCTTGGGATGACTCAGTACGTTTCGCGCTATATCCCAAACTACGCAACTATCACCGAACCTCTAAGAAACCTGACGAAGAAAGATGCTGTGTGTGGAAATGGGAAAAATCAGTACCGCAAGCATTTGATCAACTCAAACGAGCCCTCAACAGTGCCCATGTCATATTTCGACCAGAGCAAGCCAACTGAACTTCTCGTTGACGCAAGCTCAGTCGGTCTTGGGGCTATACTGACTCAAGAAGGAAAGGTGATCTGTTATGCCAGAATAAAGATATTCTCAGACTGACGGAGAAATGCTTGCTGTAGTCTACGGTGTAGAGCATTTTCACCTGTATCTTTTTGGTGCCAACTTCACTGTCATCATAGATCACAAACCTTTACTTTGAATTATTTCAAAAAGAAAACCGACAACAGCCAGAATAGAACGATGGCGTCTACGACTGACGCCAAACAACATGACATTGCAATACAGACCAGGACGAAATGAGCAAAATCCTGCTGACTTCATCAGCCGTTACCCGTGCACAGTATCCGTACGAAACAACAAAGGCGAAGCCTACGTGAACTATGTCATAACAAACAGTTTCCAAAACCTAGGACAGTTGAAGAAGTCCGTGATGCAACTCAAAAGGATCAGACACTTCAAAAAATTATCAAGGCAGTAGAAACTGGCAACTGGAAAGAATCTGAAATTTCCCAGTTTGCAAGATTTCAGGATGAATTTTCTGTCCAGGATGGCTTAATCTTGCGTGGATATCGACTTATTATCCCAGAAAGCCTTCAGAAGAAAATCATCAGAATCGCACATCAAGCTCATCAAGGCATCGTGAAGACCAAACAATTGATCCGAGAAAAGGTTTGGTTCCCAAACATTGACAAGATGGTAGAAGATGCTGTAAAAGCGTGCGTACCTTGTTTATCATCTTATCCAGGAGCTACCCATCGTGAACCGTTGCAAACCAACTCCTCTACCCGATGAACCATGGAGTTCACTGGCTGTAGATTTTACTGGACCATTTCCCTCAGGTGAATACCTACTTGTAGTTATTGATGAGTAACACCTTTTTGTAGTTATTGATGAGTAATACCTTCTTGTAGTTATTGATGAGTACAACCGATTTCCAGAGGTGGAAATTGTATCATCGACCTCTGCAAGATGCGTCATTCCCAAGCTTGAAAATATCTTCTCGAGACAAGGCATTCCCAAAACGGTCAAAACTGATAACGGCTCTCCATTCAACGGCGCAGAATTCGGAAATTTCATACAAAATTTCAACATCAAACACAGGAAAATTACTCCATTGTGGCCAGAAACAAATGGAAAAGCAGAGAAATTCATGTCGACATTGAACAAGAGCATCAAATCATCGATCGCTGAAAACATCTCGTGGAAATCTCAACTACCTACATTTCTTCGTTTTTACCGAGGCACCCCACACTCATCCACGAAAGTGGATGAGAAAAGTGGACTCTCTCTCTCCACACACAGACATACAACACATACACATTTACACAATCTCTCTCTCTCTCTCTCTCTCTCTCTCTCTCTCTCTCTCTCTCTCGATTACTTGGCTGGAAACGAGAGATGGCTGTGTGATGGCACTGTCAAGCCCGTTTGTAAACGTGTATGAATATCTCAGCATAATTTTCTCAATTCTGCTGAGTTTTGCTGCAGCATTGCTACGGATTGTGTGCGGTGTGTGTTTTGCTGTCTGACTCTCGCTCTCAAAAGCTTGGATGCGTGTGTTGATTATTTTCTATACATTCCCACACCATACAAACATGAATAGCCAGGCGACACACGAGTTCGATTATATGCTTCCCGAACCATCAAAACATACATTAATATGAACTGGTACAAAATCAATACCTGTCACTACATTGCATACAGATCAATGGAGGTCAAGTAAGACATCATACATAGGAAACTTCAACCATCAGATATCAGCATATCACATTACATATTCTAACATAACTCACAGACCTCGCTGGCACCGTCCACAATGTCCCACAAATATAGTTAACACACTTGGCTGCACAGTGCCCAAGCCACAATCTATAGCACTAAAAGAAGACAAAGAAGAAGAAGCAGTGTCTCCACTCGGCAAGCACAGCCGCTCACAAACACAAACGATGAAGAAGAAGAAGAAGCAGGGTCTCCACACGACAAGCATAGCCGCTCACAATAGGCTACAAACGATATTTGAATCTAAAAAGTACACTATTCACAAGGCACAAAAAGTCACGTTGAACTACCAGAAGAAGAGCCAGGGTCGCCACACGTCAAGCACAGCGGCTCACGAGCACTGACGACTTGAATATTGACGGATACAGCAACAACGATGAACCAAGAAGAATAACCAGAGTCCCCACACGGCAAGCAGAGCCATTCACAAGCACAAACGATGAAGAAGGAGAAGCAGTCTCCATTTGGCAAGCACAATAAATCACGTCAAACTATCAGAAGAAGAACCGCAGATACACAAGGCACAATAACCATATTGAATCACCGGCGCACACAATTTCAGCGAAGTCCCATACAACACAACAAACGTAGACACATTCAAGGCACAATAACCATATTGAATCACCGGCGCACACAATTTCAGCGAAAGTCCCATACAACACACACAAACGTAGACACATTGCTGATCTAAAAAAAAAAAAAAAAAAAAAAAAAAAAAGCTTCTCCCTGTATTAAGATTTTTACATCAATAAACCCAGCCCGCCGACTCACATGTGGTGGTACAACTAGAGCACATAAATATTCCTGCAGGAGTTCTACCAGTCACTCTCAGCGACCGATACACAATCACAAAAATTTTCATAACAATAAAATTTCCTGGTACATATTTCGCTGGTACCGTCATCAGAAGTATCCCACATACACAGTAAACTTTGACACCCTACACACTTGAAAGTCATCCTCTCCATATAGTATCACTACGGAGAAAACGACGAGTAAAACAAATTAAAGTAGGCTGGACACCAAAGCCTGGAGCGGTACTTCTTGCTCCACGTCCCGTCATAAATTATTATTTTTCGTCGTGTGGTTACCTAAATTTACCTTGACGTCATAATACTTTTTTTTTTTTTTTACGTTGACATCACAAGCATGTAAAAAGCTTTCTAGTAGAGCTAGGAATGTGTTATTGTGTGTCATGAAGAAACCCTGGTGCGTTCGTGTCAGGGTCATAATATCGGCGAGATCGTGGGGATCTTTGTTGGACGGACATAGTATCTTCCTCTCTCACGTTAGCTCCTTAACTAAGCAGCTACCTGTTAGTGATCAGTAGGGGGCTTGGTAGGTGGGGTCTGCGTGTGTTGGATTACAGCCGGCACTACTGGGCACCATGGAACTGAC
>JADBJO010013705.1:27500-45000 GCA_016801955.1 Conus betulinus
ATCCTCGCCTTTTCAAGCCTATCTTGTTAATGTCATCAGCAGAGGAGAAGACTGAAAAGAAGACTGAAAAAGAATTCAGCGTCTCCATCTGTCTGAAAGCGTTTAAAAGATGAAAGGTTTGCACGAGGTAATTCAGATCAGCGTCAATGTCTGAGTCAAGATCTTACAGTCTGTACTGTCCTATATTGTACTGTCTTGCATTGCATCGCATTGTACTATGCTGCGTTGTTTTGCAGTGCACTACACTGTATTGTAATGCGTTGAAATGCACTGTCTTGTGCTGTCATGTATTGATCTGTGATGGGATTGTACAACTTTACAGTGTACTGTACCGTACTCTAGTCTTCTGCGCCGTGTCGCACAGTATTATATTGTATCACGTCACAGAACAGCGCACTGTATCATATTACATTGTATAGCTCTATACGTGATTGTATTGCACTGTAATGCAAGGTATTGTGCAATTTCCTGATCACAACACATTCTCGGTATGAAATTCATGCTGACCTCACTTTGGACAGGGCATCGCCATGGCACAGTGCCTCCCGCTTTTCTCCTGACTGTCTGGGGTTTTGTTGTTGGTGTCGTTTATTCTTTCACACACCAACAACAATCTGTCAACACAGCTGCCAGCATCAGCTCCCGTGTTGCTGTAGGATCCTTCACGTTCGCTAAACGCACGTCACACTCGGGATCTCGGGTTATCACCTCATCCAAAAGACTTAGAATTCAAGGCCCGGCGAAAATGGGATGTGATGGTGAGGAATGATGGAAGGTGAGGATAGGAGAAAGGGCATGGAAAGGGGAGGGGGAGGGGGCAGCCTACGCGGTCTTAGATTCAAACTAACACCCCGCCTTGGCTTAAGGCTGTGTCAGACCAATGGGCATAGGCTAGAGCACCAAGGCTACTACATCAAAATGTTGTTATGCTCTGCATAGTTATGCGGGGATTGTCGTAAACCGTGACAAGCTTCTAACATAATACCATCAGTCTCCAAAATCCCTCGAAGTCGGAGTGTGTCTGCCCACGTGGTAGGGTAATAAAAAACGGCCACACAAGTAATGTTCTCATCCCTAGCTGATGCATTTATCCAAAGTGTTCAAATACTCCGGCTGTTCGGATGATCCCTGGAGTCTTTTAGCCAGGGTACAACAACAACAAACTACCCACCTGGGAACTCTGTCGCTTCTTGGTTGGAGTGCTTCATCCGTCAGGGCACCATTCCATGTTCGTACAGGTCAATCACCTCACATTCCATGTTCCTACAGGTCAATCACCTCACACTCCATGTTCCCATTGGTCAATCACCTCAGCGTTTTACTTGGGGACATGCAGGGGAGATGACTGGTCTGGTGGTGAGAACGTGGAAGGCTGTGATGTTCTCCTGAAGCACGTCCCGAAGGTGGCTTCAACACCGACCAATGACCAAAACGTGACACTCGAAGATCTACGACTGAAAGGTCGAGCGCGCGTGTTTGTGTGTGTAAGGCGTGCCGTCCTCCTGAAGCACGTCCCGAAGGTGGCTTCAACAACACCGACCGATGACCAAAACGTTACGCTCGAAATTCTACGACGTGTGTGTGTGTGTGTGTGTGTGTGTGTGTGTGTGTGTGTGTGTGCGTGCGTGCGTGCGTGCGTGCGTGCGTGCGTGCGTGCGAGCGTGCGTGCGTGTGTGTGTGTTGTGTTGTGTATGTGTGTGTGTTTATTTTTCTGTTGTTAATTCTCTACGTAAAGATCTCTTCTGTTCAGCTCAATGTTACTTTTCAATTTTACCTCACCTGGGCCCAAAATATACAGCAAGTTCGCAAAATCGGCACGTCGACTGCACACAGGGGAAGAAAGTATTCCAAAATTGTGAAATGTCTTTGAAGTGAAACTACCACATCTGTGCGCCATTCGCTTTGGCACTCCATGGCTAAGCAATCCTTTTTACTCGAACCTCTCCTGATGTCATCTGAAAGAATACAAATGTTTAGAGAATTGACAGTGTGTACAGCAAATGAACAAACTTACATGCTGCTGGATAGTATGATCTGTAGCGGTATTATTGACTCCAAGACACGCCCCTCCTTTTATTCTTCATCCCACCTACCCCATTTTTCCCTCTCTGTGTAAAGACAATAGTGTACTACGACATACTCATGCACTCAGTTGGCCACTTTTGAAAAACGATTTTTCTTATCTTTCTTTTCATTAGCTATGAAAGCAAACGTCGAATTAAAAATCCTTGTCCCGGATACATCAGTCTTTAATAACCGTGAGTACGTATCAGTGTGTACGTCATCGCTATTGTCGTGATTACTTTGATAATGATGGCGATAACGTACGCATAAAAAGTGATATGTGCCAGGTGCACAACGGGTTATAATACCGTTGACCACAGCGACCAGTACCACTGTAACAAACCTCTTTGTGCGTGTTGCTGTTGGATACAAAATACATTGCTGATGATACAAAACCCTGTGATACAAGCTATGCAGTCCATAAAATGCTCTTCAAAATATAGGGACTTGATAATCCAAGGCCTCCTTGCAAAAGCAAAATGGTAATGGTAATGTTGCTTATAGCCTAGCCGAACGCAAAGGGCCATATCAGGGCTGTCACCGCGTTGAAGTTAACTCACAAGTCATTAAAAAAAAAAAAGAAGAAAGAAAAGAAAACTTCTTTCACACAACGCAAAAACATGCCTTCTAAAAACACACTGGGAATTTTTGTTCAAAATCTCTCCTTTGTAAAATCTTAGATCAGACGAAAAAATGTAATCTCCCTCAGAAATTCAAAGATCACATCAGGGGGGACATTGAAAAAAAAAAAAAATCGACATAATTATATTCTCCCAGAAAACAACAGAGCTGAAAGGCCAGCTCAAGGCTGCGCATTCCCACGGTTACTTTATCCTGAACAACTTCCTTCCAGACAGCAACATGACCATCCAGTCCATCCAGGGAAAGTCGCCCGCAGCCTTTCAAACGTGACTTCCTCAGGGACAACGGCTCGGGAAGACCTAGGTGTCCCTGAGGGCTGCGTGGTGCTTGCCACGAACACTGCCTTCATCCCATGGGATAATTCCCACACACATCATCAGCCAGCATGTGTCCCAAGTGGTGGATACTGTGGTGGGTATCGTCTGTCTGCCCTTGCTCTTCCTCATTTCCGCCACCACCAACGTGTTGAACATGGCGGTGTTCGGGAAGCAGGGCCTGAGAGAGCGCATCAACCTCTGCCTCTTCTACCTCTCGCTGGTCGACTTTCTCCACATGCTGCATGCCTTCTTCTGCAACGTGGACAGGTTTTATCTCCCCTCCCCTTTTTATCTCTCCTTCCCGGATGATAAGTTCGGTCCCGTGTTTCAGTTCATCGTTGATCACAAACTGCTAGGACTTCGAGCCTCACCTGGCTCTCAGGATTCGTCTCCATGGTGATTGCGTGCGAGAGATGTTTTTGCGTCGTCAGTCCTCTCCGCTCGCAAACGGTTCTGAGCACCAGAACGACAGGACTGATCCTGGCCTTTGCCACCGTCTTCTGTGTGACAGGCTCCCTGGTGAACGGTCTGAGATGGAGCTTGCCCTGCGTGTTTGATCCCCTGACCAACACAACCTCCACACGGCTGATGACCAGTCAGTTCTACGCCCGCAACAGAGCGCATCTCAACGCGCTAACCCTGTTTGTGGCCACGATACAGCCCACCGCCTACCTCACCGTTATCGTGGCCACGACGATCGTCATGTCGGTGAAACTGAAAAGAATCATGAGCTGGCGAGAGCAAGCTTCCTCCAGTGCCCTGTCTTCGCGCGAGGTGGCTCTGACGCGCATGCTCATCGCCGTGTCCATTCTGTACATCGTCTGCTCTATCCCCAACATGACGCTGGGCATAGGCATCATGTTTGTGCCTGGGGGATGAATTCAGTGGACGTTACTACAACATCACCATGTTCTTTATCGATGGCATGGAGCTGGCCTCCTACATCAACGCCTCTTTCAATTTCTTCATCTACTATTCGCTGGGCTCCAAGTTCAAGAACACGCTTGATTCACTCGTGCGGTGCGGAAGTTCTCACTTCAAAGGACAGATACAACGGTTCAAATGAAAACAGAACAGAACATGTAACATGTTTAGATAGAATATGTGCTGGTGTTTGGTGTTTCATAATCATTGGTGTGACTTTGAAAAAAAAGAAAAAAAAACAAACAGAAAAAAGAGAAGGCAGGAATATTCAATGTTTCAGTTTGAACCCTTGACATTGCCATCTCTCCTCTGCTGTCTGTACCCACAATCAACACTTACATCGACCATGCACGGATGACAAAATCTGACAATGGCTCCAGGAGTCTGAAGAATGATCGGGCACAACACCCAGATTACATTAGACATTTTATGTTTAAAGCTCATGGGCACTCAATATAAAAAATACGATTATTTTCGATGCCCTTCTATATGTTCAATGCTCATGGGAACGCAGTATGGAAACAACGTAATTTCAATTCATATCTAAACGTAATGCCATTCTGGTGGTGTACGTGTAGTCTTCAAAAGGTCCCCCCCCCCCCCCCCCCCCCACACACACACACACACACGGCTCTCCAAACCTCCAGCAACAGACTCCATGAGCAACCAAGGGTTTGAAACCCCGAACAATAGAATCCATTAGCAATACCTAAGAGGTTCAACTCCTTACTATTAGAGTCTACAACAAATTAATAATTGTTTTTACTCCCCTAACCGTAGAACCCATCAGCAACATTCAACAGTTTCAGTTCCCCAACTTCCCTGAAGATGGAGTATGGCTGCCTTAATGGCGGGATAAAAAAACGGTCATACACACAAAACTCCACTCCCTTTGTTGGGTAGATGGGATTAATACTTGTCTGTCCATATACGGAGTGTCTGCAGGAGTATCAGCCTGCGTACGCAGAAGAAGAAGAAGTTTCCCCGACGAAAGAATCCTTTAGCTATTTTCCTGTGTTTCAGCTCCTTGGCAGTCAAATCCATTTGCAATTGTTATTTCGCCTCCCATCCATCCCCCTGGCAACTGATTCCATGAGTTATTCTGAAAATGTTCAGCTCTCTAGCAATTGAATCATTTTTTTTTTTTTTCTCTACTTTCTTTTTTTTCCCAACTATTGTTTCGGCACGGAAACCGAAAAGTACATAGTTCTTAGTCGTATCCCGACACTTTTCAACCTCCAGTCTGTGCACGTGATGATAAGACGCGATTTTTCCCCCATGTGTTGATGTCAACGTGTCAATTCTTCAGATATCGCACGTGGGAGATGTCGAGTCTCTTCTTAGCGAAGTACAAGTAACCAAAAGCTATAGTTATAGGATAATGAAACAATTTGTTAGCTGGCCTTCTAGGCAGATCTTTAAACACTTAGAACTGCACCAAAAAAAAAAAAAAAAAAAAAAAAAAATTATTATGTGTTTTCTTTAATGCTTGAAAAGACCCAAGAACTTTTTTTTTTCATTTTCAAATTAAAGAAAAAAGCCATAATAAATCTTTTCCCCTCTCAGGAAAACCATATTTTCTTCACCTTAAAAATGACAACAGAACGTATTTATTTATTAATTTCAGGATCACGAAGATCTTTAAAAGATATTAGTTTTTTTTTCATCCATAAAATGCCATGAAAATGTGTCGACTTTCTTTCAGTTCCAAATAAAGTCTTAACACTAACCTAGGAAAAAAAAACCAATGTACCCATGTTTTCAGCTTTATGGTCTATAGTTATCTGTTTTCAATTGACATCTTCGCGTCTCGCCACCAGTTCTTTCATCTTTTCGTTGAATATCCAGTGACATCCATGCCAGATTAAGACCTCCTCCAGTTCATCTTCCAAGAACGTTCACATATCCGTCAAACTTACATACAAAAATTTTCACATTTTGGCCGATTTACTGGACATTTCCATTTCGCTCAAACATGGGCAATGAAAACCTCAGTTATCTACAAAGTGACTCGCATTTATACTCAGACTACACATCTTCCCCAATTCTTCTAATAAATACTCCATCCTATACTCCGAACTCCTCTGCCTGTGCACAATCTGTTCCGCTAAAGAAGACTTGACACTGCTTGTAGCCAAAATGTTTGGACTTTTCCCCAACTGTGGATACTCAATGGCTGCCTTGACTGATACTTTCAATCGCACGAAAGCTGTGGCCAGGAGTTCTCACAGGTAGGCCAGCCTCCAAACGCAACAGACAGATCGTTGTCTGCTAACACCTTCCGCCCTCACAGACTCTCCATTTTCAGGATCCTCGTGATCAACTGGCACATAGTAGAAGATCATAAACCTGCTTTTGAGACCAAACCCATCATCCCTTTCAGGGGCGACCAACACCTTAAAGAATTATAACTCAACAAAATCTACGCACACTACACAACTTGGTAACTTTCCTCACCTCAAATCCCAGCTGCAAAACTTGTTAACTCACCAAGCCGGACACCATCCTACATGGCCCCAGAGACTCGTTCGAAATGAAACGCACATTCTGTCACAGTCGCAACAGTGTTAATGCCGTCCATGTTCAAAAACTGTGTTCGCAATCTACCACAGTGACCTGCCTACCTCACACGACACTTTTTCCGCATGGAACTCCATCGATCTGGACCATGTTTGCGCCTCTAAACATTGGAAGTGGGACACGACTGCCCAGTATGGGCTGGGATCTGTCGACCAGCGCCGCACATGTGTTTTATCCGTTCTGGAAATGTTGATTCTGACGAGGTGGAAGAACACCTGAAAGTGTCCAGTTCTGAGCCTGGAGATAGTGACTTGTTAGACTCCGTTTGGCTGGTGCATACTGCCCTCTCCAGCCTGCAAGTGAAGGTGTTCCATCCACGTGGTTCTGAAGTAGCACCGAAAGACTGACCCCACTTCTTCGTGAACATGCATGTTCTTGCTTGCTGCTGCTGTGTTGAAGTTTTTTCTCCGCCTTCTCATTTCCCTTAACACTACAGTTGGAGGGAATCCACTGCAGTGATCAATGACTTTGTACTGAGGACCTGCAGTTCCCTTTTCATGTGCTACAGGATCTGCTCTCCATCCCGTGTGCGGCGGTTCTGAAGAAGACACCAACAGTCCATGAAGAAACAATGGAAAACTATTTTCATCGGTCAGTATCCGAGTGGAAGCGAGCACGGCACATGGTTTAGAGACGTTGTCAGTTGCAACGGCTTTGCTGACGTTGCCAGCTTGAAGTTTGATATATGTACCACCTCTCCAGTTCTGCAAAGCATTCTGGCCATTTGTGCGGACTCAGGTCCACTGTTGGCTTGTTGGCATTTGAAAGTGAAGAGCTTCAGATCTGTCTCCGTGTGCTCCTCCCTTGCACGGATCCCACGGATGACAGGACGACAGAAAGAACAACCAGCAAACGGTCTTGAGTCGCGGGAATTTCGTGCTGTTGATCTTTGGCTGGAATTGTTCTTCTTTTCTTTCTTTTTTTCTTCGTCCGAGGTGCCTTAATCACGTGGTTTGAGACAGAAGACCATAGAACTTCTTGCAAAGGGAACTTGATTTCGATGTCGAGGTAACAGGTCTAGGAAAGCTAATGATTGCAGCAAATCATATCAGAACACTCTGCAGGAACGAAACCCAGTCCCACATCAAGTGGGTAATGGAGCTCAGCCATGTGAGTAACGTGAAGGTGAAAACGTTCAACACTGTAGTTAGCCTAGGCTGTTCTAGAAAATTACGCCACTACGGGTGTTGGATCATTGCACGTGTTGCTTCTTCTGCCGCGACAGAAGCTCTATTATCGATATTTCACCAATGATGTTGCTGATGACTTCTGTTATCTATGTTGTATGCCGTGTTCCAGTACACACACACACACACACACACACACACACACACACACACACACACACAGATCAACGAAGTATCAAAGTATATGTCAAATGTGCTAATAAAAACATATTTTCATACTACTCAAGGATCTTTTTTTGTCTCTGTAGTGTGTGACTCTTTTAAGTAGGCCATAGTTCTTTTCTTCCGCATATGAAGCAGAGCATACAACAAATATCCAATTTACAGTGATAGATGTTTTGTTTGATTTTGTTGTTTGTTCCTGACTCCACTTATGACTCAATCTTACTGACGTGCTGTTGGCGTTTGTTTGTGTCCGTGCCCCAAATGAGTGCAGGAAATGAAATAACGCCTAGCTGCGCTTTGTCAGTTACTTCTATTTCTGGAGCTTCAATGGGAAGGTTTTATGTATATCTATGTAACCGTTTCTTCTGTAAACTGGGCGCCGTCATCTTTGTATTGGGCTCCTATGACAGTCTACACACCATGCACCCCGTTGCATGTACTTACGATCATGCCTGTTGATGTAGGAATCAAATCAACAGATGTTCACTGTAAGGGGGGGAGAGAAGGGGGAAAAGGAGGGGAAGAAGGATTCTGATTTAAAAAACACAACAACAAACAAACAAATGGATAAAGAGGCGTATTTAAATACAAAGTCCCACTCGATTCATACTCTCAAATCAACAAAATTCCAATGTACATTCACACACTAATTTATTCATTCATCCATCAACAGTTTCATTTCATATACACGACGCATCAAATGTTTTCTCTCACCTTACTGTACTACAGTCAGTCGCACCGTACATTCACACAAAGTTATAATTCTGACGGTCTAAACTCGGACTCCGGAACAAAGACAGAATCACTAGTCTCTTCCGAACTTGAAAATCGTCTCCTTCTTCTTGTATTCAGGTCTTCATCCAAATTGTTGCTTCAGAAACTCCCACGGTCGCGGTCCCATCTGTATCACTCCAATGTAGGATCCCGTGAAAAAAAAAAAATCGATCCCACCTCTACACGACGCATACAGACACAGTATACTGGACAGATCCAATTCCGCTATCCGGCTCTCAAATCCGGTCGGCAGCACGTCGATAGATCCAGCCAATGCACAGCCCCAAGGATATAGCCACAGACGAACTATTTGCAAGCTACAAGACCCTCACGGACACGTCAGCCATTTCTCCAAACGGCTCCACAGACGTGGGAGGCAAAACCAGATAAACACTCCACTAGAATCACCACTTCTTCAGGCCGCTGTAAAGATCCATAGAAACAAGGAGACCACGGAGCACCCTCCCTCGTTCGAACAATTTATGGGTTACACTAGCCTCACGATCACGTCAGCCATTTCTCCAAACGGCTCCACAGAGGTGGGAGGCAAACCGGACGAACACCCCATTAGGATCACTACCTCTTCAGGCAGCTGTTGAAATCCACCGGAATACGGATACACAGAACACCGTCCCTCAGATGCCTAACATCTAGAACTTAGGGACCATAGCTCAGAGAGCTAGCTCATAGAAACAGCAGATCAACAAGCCTAGCTTGTAACTCTCACCATAACGCCGTTACTATCTGTAGTTAAGTGACGTCTTATCTTAACAATTACGTCACTACCAAGATGCGTAATTCTAGTATTACACTCAACATACTAAGGGATATACTCCTGAACACCGCGAGGCAACAGCAAAATGAAACACGGGGCAAATATTTAAACAATCAGCTCTCTATCTTTGGTTACCAATAATTATTAACCACATTTATTCTGCTGTGACATTCACCAGATCAGAATACTCTTATCTTGGTATTTCAACGGAAAGAGTCATTTGGAATTCAAGTCCGGATTAGCACTGCGAAAATTTCCAAACATTGTGGTTCAAATAAGTTATACATATAAACATTGACATGAAGCCTGTATATATAGCATAGTATAGTTTAATATAGTATAGCATAACATAGTGTAGTACAGCATAAAAGTGAAGTATATAGAAGCACAGTATCGTGCAGTACCATCTAGCATGAAATTGTGACATGCACAGTCCACATTAGCCCCTACCAGCCCACCTTTGATGGTAGTGATGGTACGGCCGAGAGGGCAATTCTTCAGCCCACCTTCACAAGCAGTGTCCCCATGGTCTGCCTGGCTCAGAACACTGTATCACTGTATCCCAGGCCACGGTCATCTTAGTCAGGCAGCGCTCCAACGCCCATTGCCCCACATCTCNCCAAACGGCTCCACAGACGTGGGAGGCAAAACCAGATAAACACTCCACTAGAATCACCACTTCTTCAGGCCGCTGTAAAGATCCATAGAAACAAGGAGAGGAGCACCCTCCCTCGTTCGAACAATTTATGGGTTACACTAGCCTCACGATCACGTCAGCCATTTCTCCAAACGGCTCCACAGGCGTGGGAGGCAAACCGGACAAACACCCCACTAGGATCACTACCTCTTTAGGCAGCTGTTGAAATCCACCCGGAACACGGATACACAGAACACCGTCCCTCAGATGCCTAACATCTAGACTTAGGGACCCCAGCTCACAGAGCCAGCTCATAGAAACAGCAGATCAACAAGCCTAGCTTGTAACTCTCACCATAACGCCGTTACTATCTGTAGTTAAGTGACGTCTTATCTTAACATTTACGTCGCTACCTAGATGCGTAATTCTAGCATTACACTCAACATACTAAGAGATACTCCTGAACACAGCAAGGCAACAACAAAATGAAACACGGGATAAATATTTAAACATCACTCTCTATCTTTGGTTACCAATAATTATTAACCACATTTATTCTGCTGTGACATTCACCAGATCAGAATACTCTTATCTTGGTATTTCAACGGAAAAAGTCATTTGGAATTCAAGTCCGGATTAGCACTGCGAAAATTTCCAAACATTGTGGTTCAAATAAGTTATACATATAAACATTGACATGAAGCCTGTATAGTATAGCATAGTATAGTTTAATATAGTATAGCATAACATAGTGTAGTACAGCATAAAAGTGAAGTATATAGAAGCACAGTATCGTGCAGTACCATCTAGCATGAAATTGTGACATGCACAGTCCACATTAGCCCCTACCAGCCCACCTTTGATGGTGGTGATGGTATGGCCGAGAGGGCAATTCTTCAGCCCCACCTTCACAAGGAGTGTTCCCATGTCTGCCTGGCTCAGAACACTGTATCACTGTATCCCAGGCCACGGTCATCTTAGGCAGCGCTCCAACGCCCACAATGCACCACATCTCCAGGAGCCGTCCCCGGCGACACAGGCTAGACCCACCGTCACCCTTATGGCTGGAAGGATCGCTGCGCCACCTGACACTGACCTCTCACATCAGTGTCCTTCAAAGGAGATCTGCCACCTCTCCGCTGGCGTCCGCTGCTATGCCGCACTTGCAACGAACCGGTGAGAAACACTTCCGCATGTAGCAAAAGGGAAACTCTAAAACATTATCAGTGAAATCCTTTGCATACATGAGCAGTGTCTACAAAAAGCAAAACAAGCGCGCAGAGTGAAAGGGAAAATAAGGATCTGGAATAAAATGGTAGACTGAAGTTTGTCTACAATTCGAATGGCGGAAATATTAAAGACACAGTCTATCGGGGCCATTAACAAGGGATATAAAGAAAAACTTCAGCAAGGATTAAGATTTACTCCCGCTCAAACAAGTAGATAGATAGTGTTTGTATCGAAGGTAGAACTGCATGCTCTCCCTTTAATCACGTGACTTTTTTACGTCACTTGCTTGGCTGCATGTCAACAAACCGGCTGACCACCTTCCACACATTGTACTAGTATTTTAATATTAAATTATTTCACTACACGAGTTGTAATGAGTTATATCTGATCTGAACGACAAGAGATATAACAGAATGGCGACGAGGACGGATCAAGAAAAGCTAAGTAGAACTTTCATTAACTTTGATTTGTCGATCGTACTAGTAAACGTCCGTTAGTCAAATTTTCGTTTTGACTATCATGGCTTCATTACCAAGTTTTCCGGCGTTTTCTGTACATGTAGACGAACAATCCGTTGGGATGAGGTGGTCTAAATGGATAGCGAAGTTTGAAAACGTGTTGTGTGAACTGGACATAACGAATAATAACGAAAGAAGGCTCTCTTGTTGCATTACCTAGGCGCTGAGGCATACGATATCTTTGATAGTTTTACTGATGGAGAAAAAGGAGCAGACGACGCATACGACATAGCCAAAAACGTCACTACAAAACTATTTCACGCCCAAAAAGAATGTAGCCTATGAAACATTTCGCTGTCGACAAGCAGTACAGAATGAAGGGGAGTCCATTGACACATTCTACACAAGACTGCGCACACTTGCCTCTTTCTGTGATTTTGGCATCAACAAAGAAAGAGAATTGCTGACACAAATTATGCAAGGCTGTAAATCTGCAAAGCTGAGAAGAGCTGCGCTCAGAGACGACATGACCCTTGCCAAACTACTGGATGAAGCTCGAGCCATTGAACTATCAGATATTAGGGCTGCAGAGATGGAGAAAATGTCAACAACTACGAGTTCATTCAGTGCTCTTCAAATAGCTGGACAAGAAGAAACAGAAAGAAACAGCCAAACTCTGTTCATTCCGGTGACAGAACTCAGGCAATCAGTCATCTCGTGGTCGTAGCTCAAATCAAAGAAATCGTCCGTCACAAAACTATAACCATGACACAGAAAATGAGACTAGGTGCCGCAATTGTGGTGGAAACTTCCCTCATAGAGGTCCATGCCCAGCAAAAGGCAAAGAATGCAGAAAATGTAACAAAGTTGGACATTTTGCCAAAGTGTGCAGGTCATCCCAGAGAGTAAGGCATGTCAACAACGACTATGAAAAAGAAACCGAAAGAGAAACACACAGAGAACCTGATTCGTCTAATGATGAATCTGAATCTGCTTTCGTCATAGACAACATGGTCAAGCAAGTCAGAACGCCAACAGTCGATGCATACATCTATGATGTGTCAACCCAATTCATCATTGACACTGGTGCTACTGTCAATATCATCAGCTTAAAATCTTACGACAAGATAGAATCAACACCTGCGCTGAGGAGACCATGTCCTACAATTTATGCACACGGATCGAAACAACCTCTTCCGGTCAAGGGTTTTCTTTCAAATACAATCACGTACAAGGACAGGCGAGCTCATGCAAAATTCTATGTAGTAGACACACCAGACCAAAACAGCAACCTTTGGAGTGCTGAGACAGCTCAGGCACTGAACATCATCCAGTTTGCAATATCGTCAAAATCTCAGACAATGAACATGCTTGATGAGTATCCAATTTTGTTTGATGGACAAACGGGGAAAATCAGGAATACACAAATCAAACTGAATCAAACTGCATATTGACACTGAAGTTCAGCCCGTCAAGCAAACGCACTAACGCATTCCTTTTCATGTTCGAAAGGATGTGAAACGACAACTCGGACGCTTCATCATCGAGAAAGTAGAAGGACCAACACCCTGGGTGAGCCCCACAGTGATTATTCCGAAGAAATCTGGTGGCGTCAGAGTATTATAGCTATGCGAGAAGCAAACAAAGCAATCAAGCGAGAAAAAAAAAATCCAATGCCAACAATCGACGATCTCATCGCAGATCTGAACGAATCAACCGTTTTCAGCAAACTTGATCTTTCAAGCGCATATCATCAACTTGAACTGGCTCCTGAAAGTAGATACATAACAACGTTCTCTACACACAAGGGTCTTCGGAGATACAAACGGCTACTTTTTGGAGTCAACGCTTCCACAGAGATTTTTTCAGAATTCAATTTCAGAGCTGCTAGCTGACATCCCCCATGCTAAAAACCTCAGCGACGACATTATCGTCCATGGAAAGAACCAAAAAGAACATGATGAGAGTCTGCGAAAAACACTCCAAAAGCTGCAAGACAGTGGTGCAAAACTGAACAAAGCAAAATGCCTCATCTCTGTCAAGGAACTGATATTCTATGGTCATGTGTTTGGTGAAAAAAGGCGTATCAGCAGACCCAGAGAAAATCGCAACGATCATCAGAGCAAACCACCAGCGAATGTCAGTGAGGTCAGATCGTTTCTTGGGATGACTCAGTACGTTTCGCGCTATATCCCAAACTACGCAACTATCACCGAACCTCTAAGAAACCTGACGAAGAAAGATGCTGTGTGGAAATGGGAAAAATCAGTACCGCAAGCATTTGATCAACTCAAACGAGCCCTCAACAGTGCCCATGTCATATTTCGACCAGAGCAAGCCAACTGAACTTCTCGTTGACGCAAGCTCAGTCGGTCTTGGGGCTATACTGACTCAAGAAGGAAAGGTGATCTGTTATGCCAGAATAAAGATATTCTCAGACTGACGGAGAAATGCTTGCTGTAGTCTACGGTGTAGAGCATTTTCACCTGTATCTTTTTGGTGCCAACTTCACTGTCATCATAGATCACAAACCTTTACTTTGAATTATTTCAAAAAGAAAACCGACAACAGCCAGAATAGAACGATGGCGTCTACGACTGACGCCAAACAACATGACATTGCAATACAGACCAGGACGAAATGAGCAAAATCCTGCTGACTTCATCAGCCGTTACCCGTGCACAGTATCCGTACGAAACAACAAAGGCGAAGCCTACGTGAACTATGTCATAACAAACAGTTCCAAAACCTAGGACAGTTGAAGAAGTCCGTGATGCAACTCAAAAAGGATCAGACACTTCAAAAAATTATCAAGGCAGTAGAAACTGGCAACTGGAAAGAATCTGAAATTTCCCAGTTTGCAAGATTTCAGGATGAATTTTCTGTCCAGGATGGCTTAATCTTGCGTGGATATCGACTTATTATCCCAGAAAGCCTTCAGAAGAAAATCATCAGAATCGCACATCAAGCTCATCAAGGCATCGTGAAGACCAAACAATTGATCCGAGAAAAGGTTTGGTTCCCAAACATTGACAAGATGGTAGAAGATGCTGTAAAAGCGTGCGTACCTTGTTTATCATCTTATCCAGGAGCTACCCATCGTGAACCGTTGCAACCAACTCCTCTACCCGATGAACCATGGAGTTCACTGGCTGTAGATTTTACTGGACCATTTTCCCTCAGGTGAATACCTACTTGTAGTTATTGATGAGTAACACCTTTTTTGTAGTTATTGATGAGTAATACCTTCTTGTAGTTATTGATGAGTACAACCGATTTCCAGAGGTGGAAATTGTATCATCGACCTCTGCAAGATGCGTCATTCCCAAGCTTGAAAATATCTTCTCGAGACAAGGCATTCCCAAACGGTCAAAACTGATAACGGCTCTCCTCCATTCAACGGCGCAGAATTCGGAAATTTCATACAAAAATTTCAACATCAAACACAGGAAAATTACTCCATTGTGGCCAGAAACAAATGGAAAAGCAGAGAAATTCATGTCGACATTGAACAAGAGCATCAAATCATCGATCGCTGAAAACATCTCGTGGAAATCTCAACTACCTACATTTTCTCGGGTTTTACCGAGGCACCCCACACTCATCCACGAAAGTGGATGAGAAAGTGGACTCTCTCTCTCCACACACAGACATACAACACATACACATTTACACAATCTCTCTCTCTCTCTCTCTCTCTCTCTCTCTCTCTCTCTCTCTCTCTCGATTACTTGGCTGGAAACGAGAGATGGCTGTGTGATGGCACTGTCAAGCCCGTTGTAAACGTGTATGAATATCTCAGCATAATTTTCTCAATTCTGCTGAGTTTTGCTGCAGCATTGCTACGGATTGTGTGCGGTGTGTGTTTTGCTGTCTGACTCTCGCTCTCTCAAAAGCTTGGATGCGTGTGTTGATTATTTTCTATACATTCCCACACCATACAAACATGAATAGCCAGGCGACACACGAGTTCGATTATATGCTTCCCGAACCATCAAAACATACATTAATATGAACTGGTACAAAATCAATACCTGTCACTACATTGCATACAGATCAATGGAGGTCAAGTAAGACATCAATACATAGAAACTTCAACCATCAGATATCAGCATATCACATTACATATTCTAACATAACTCACAGACCTCGCTGGCACCGTCCACAATGTCCCACAAATATAGTTAACACACTTGGCTGCACAGTGCCCAAGCCACCATCTATAGCACTAAAAGAAGACAAAGAAGAAGAGCAGTGTCTCCACTCGGCAAGCACAGCCGCTCACAAACACAAACGATGAAGAAGAAGAAGAAGCAGGGTCTCCACACGACAAGCATAGCCGCTCACAAATAGGCTACAAACGATATTTGAATCTAAAAAGTACACTATTCACAAGGCACAAAAAGTCACGTTGAACTACCAGAAGAAGAGCCAGGGTCGCCACACGTCAAGCACAGCGGCTCACGAGCACTGACGACTTGAAATATTGACGGATACAGCAACAACGATGAACCAAGAAGAATAACCAGAGTCCCCACACGGCAAGCAGAGCCATTCACAAGCACAAACGATGAAGAAGGAGAAGCAGAGTCTCCATTTGGCAAGCACAATAAATCACGTCAAACTATCAGAAGAAGAACCGCAGATACACAAGGCACAATAACCATATTGAATCACCGGCGCACACAATTTCAGCGAAGTCCCATACAACACAACAAACGTAGACACATTCAAGGCACAATAACCATATTGAATCACCGGCGCACACAATTTCAGCGAAGTCCCATACAACACAACAAACGTAGACACATTGCTGATAAAAAAAAAAAAAAAAAAAAAAAAAAAAGCTTCTCCCTGTATTAAGATTTTTACATCATCAATAAACCCAGCCCGCCGACTCACATGTGGGTGGTACAACTAGAGCACATAAATATTCCTGCAGGAGTTCTACCAGTCACTCTCAGCGACCGATACACAATCACAAAAATTTTCATAACAAATAAAATTTCCTGGTACATATTTCGCTGGTACCGTCATCAGAAGTATCCCACATACACAGTAAACTTTGACACCCTACACACTTGAAAGTCATCCTCTCCATATAGTATCACTACGGAGAAAACGACGAGTAAAACAAATTAAAGTAGGCTGGACACCAAAGCCTGGAGCGGTACTTCTTGCTCCACGTCCCGTCATAAATTATTATTTTCGTCGTGTGGTTACCTAATTTACCTTGACGTCATAATACTTTTTTTTTTTTTTTACGTTGACATCACAAGCATGTAAAAAGCTTTCTAGTAGAGCTAGGAATGTGTTATTGTGTGTCATGAAGAAACCCCTGGTGCGTTCGTGTCAGGGTCATATAATATCGGCGAGATCGTGGGGATCTTTGTTGGACGGACATAGTATCTTCCTCTCTCACGTTAGCTCCTTAACTAAGCAGCTACCTGTTAGTGATCAGTAGGGGGCTTGGTAGGTGGGGTCTGCGTGTGTTGGATTACAGCCGGCACTACTGGGCACCATGGAACTGACTCGGCAGCTTTGCAGTGCCTTCTCTGAAGGGGTACCTGTTCCAAGTGCCCGTTGGCTATAAGGTAGGAACCCCTTTTGGACTGGTTTAGAGTGAGTGAGGTACATATTGGACCTAATATAGCTGGTTCTGGCTTATGCTTCTCGATACCCTCCCCTCATCCCTTTGGGGATTCGCTACTATAAAAAGACTATGACATGCGGCACGTGAGTCGCAT
>JADBJO010013705.1:50000-51215 GCA_016801955.1 Conus betulinus
TGTAATGCGTTGAAATGCACTGTCTTGTGCTGTCATGTATTGATCTGTGATGGATTGTACAACTTTACAGTGTACTGTACCGTACTCTAGTCTTCTGCGCCGTGTCGCACAGTATTATATTGTATCACGTCACAGAACAGCGCACTGTATCATATTACATTGTATAGCTCTATACGTGATTGTATTGCACTGTAATGCAAGGTATTGTGCAATTTCCTGATCACAACACATTCTCGGTATGAAATTCATGCTGACCTCACTTTGGACAGGGCATCGCCATGGCACAGTGCCTCCCGCTTTTCTCCTGACTGTCTGGGGTTTGTTTGTTGGTGTCGTTTATTCTTTCACACACACCAACAACAATCTGTCAACACAGCTGCCAGCATCAGCTCCCGTGTTGCTGTAGGATCCTTCACGTTCGCTAAACGCACGTCACACTCGGATCTCGGGTTATCACCTCATCCAAAAGACTTAGAATTCAAGGCCCGCGAAAATGGGATGTGATGGTGAGGAATGATGGAAGGTGAGGATAGGAGAAAGGGCATGGAAAGGGAGGGGGAGGGGGCAGCCTACGCGGTCTAGATTCAAACTAACACCCCGCCTTGGCTTAAGGCTGTGTCAGACCAATGGGCATAGGCTAGAGCACCAAGGCTACATCAAAATGTTGTTATGCTCTGCATAGTTATGCGGGGATTG
Organism: Conus betulinus; assembly: GCA_016801955.1. NCBI lineage: Eukaryota > Metazoa > Mollusca > Gastropoda > Neogastropoda > Conidae > Conus > Conus betulinus. Next base: position 50,697 of record JADBJO010013705.1, read on the forward strand.
TCGTAAACCGTGACAAGCTTCTAACATAATACCATCAGTCTCCAAAAATCCCTCGAAGTCGAGTGTGTGTCTGCCCACGTGGTAGGGTAATAAAAAACGGCCACACAAGTAATGTTCTCATCCCTAGCTGATGCATTTATCCAAAGTGTTCAAATACTCCGGCTGTTCGGATGATCCCTGGAGTCTTTTAGCCAGGGTACAACAACAACAAACTACCCACCTGGGAACTCTGTCGCTTCTTGGTTGGAGTGCTTCATCCGTCAGGGCACCATTCCATGTTCGTACAGGTCAATCACCTCACATTCCATGTTCCTACAGGTCAATCACCTCACACTCCATGTTCCCATTGGTCAATCACCTCAGCGTTTACTTGGGGACATGCAGGGGAGATGACTGGTCTGGTGGTGAGAACGTGGAAGGCTGTGATGTTCTCCTGAAGCACGTCCCGAAGGTGGCTTCAACACCGACCAATGACCAAAACGTGACACTCGAAGATCTACGACTGAAAGGTCGAGCGCG
>JADBJO010013706.1:0-12500 GCA_016801955.1 Conus betulinus
ATAAATTCTTATTTTTGTCATCATTCAGTTCTACAAGTGATCCTCCCTTTTCCTTCCACAATTCCTTTTTTTCCCCCTGTTATATCCTCTCCATTCTTCTTCTTCTTCAAGATCTTCATCATAAATCTCTCGCTGTCTTTTCTCGTGCACGTGCATTAACTTTGGCGTCTCTGTTGGTTTATGTTGTTTGGTTTCGCGGTTTCTTACACCTGTGTCTTAAAGATCGTTGACATCGTCTGCCTTTTCATTTATTTTTTCAGTTTTTTTTTTTTTTAATTTAAGTTTGCCTAAAAACATTCTTCTTGATATCTCTTTTGTATTCCTTTTTGTCTATAACGTCCGTCGATTTTCAGTGTTTTTGTTTTTTTTTTTTCCTCTGAGGGATTTTCGTGTTATTCTAACCGAAGTATGCAGCATGTTTGAAGATATTTTCATATAAAAATAAGTCACGTGCAAATGAATCAAAATGCTGCCCCGAAAATGAAATCAAATAAAAGAGCAGATGTCGTGCATAAGCTATGAGATCAGATCACCTACATACAGTGCTGGCAATGGGATCTGAGAGGTGAAATTGAATGAGCTATTAGTCGTCGCCATTCACATAGAACGTTACAACATTTGCTGAGGGTAAGTCAAAAAGCGGACACCTGTTGACAGATATAAATAAAGGACGGAAAGAAAAACCAAGTTTTCAAAACAGAGTTTCTAACTCAGGTTCTTTTCGTTTCAAATTCTCTTGATCATCAGCACAAGAAAGAGAAACTGCCTTTGATGGCATGTGTTTCAGTAACAATGGTCATCCAAAAGGCTGGCGTTCTTCTCATTCCTTGAATTCCTGTGTCTTCTGGTCACCGTGACCTGCTCTGTGTCGCCGTGGCATGGAGGCGAGAGCGAGGCGAAGGTCAGTGACACCATGCTGAGTTGGGATGCAAAAAGGAATGCCATGAATACTGAAAGGCTGGAGGAAATGGCTGACAAAGACAAGAAACCTCCGCGTCAGAGAGAGAAGAGGGAGGGAGAGAGAGGGAGAGAGAGGAGAGAGAGAGAAGAGAGAGAGAGGAGAGCGAGAAGCCCAGACAGACAGACAGACAGACAAAGAAAAAGAGAAACAGACAAGAGACAGAGACAGACAACACCCGAGAAGTAGAGAGAGAAAAAACGAGAGAGAGAGGAGTAGAGACGAGACAAAGGAGAAAAAGCACAGACGAGACAGACAGGACAGACAGACAACATAGCGAGAGAGAGAGAGAGAGGAGTGGAGAAGAGAGAGAGAGAGAGAGAGCGAGCGGAGAGGAGAGAGCTGCATTCATACATACAAACATGCCTGGGTTCCGTTCACATCTGGATTTTCTTCAAATGAGTGGCTGACAAAGTGGCAAAACAAATGGGCCGCCAAGGCAAGGCACCCACTGGAATTCCTGAAATCCTGTGGCTCTCTTCTTCCACTCAGGAGGGTTATACACTTGCTGGAGCAAGCAGTATGGAGTAGAATTATTAAAAGGCTATTACCCTGAGAACAGATTAGACTCTCCAAGAATAATGGTATAAACTGATTTTCTCAGGTGGTTTTGGATAACAAATCATATTTGAAAATCATACTGGCGTAAATCAAATTCAGACGATTAGGTTCGGCACATCTTACAGGCAAAATACAGCAAAAATGTTTATATTTTATGTGGCGAAACAAATTTCTAGCAAGCACATCATTTTTAATGTCAGAGGTTAAGACCTATCTTAACAGTGATTTTCTGAAAATTGTATTAAGGCGTTTTCAAAAATGCGACTATTTGTTTAATATTGCGAAATGTTTACTTCATAGTCCTGTAGGACATTTGTTATAGACTAGTTGATTGTAATTTTTGTTTGATGATCATTTTTCTGACTTTTTTTCTCTCCCCCTTATCAAAGAGATATAAATACATATACACACAATACGGTCCCCCTCCCCTCCTCCTCCTCCCGATCCCCCCCCCCCCCGCCCCCCCCCCCCCCCCCCCCCCCCCCCCCCCCCCCCCGAATCACAGATTATGAAAATATGTAAGCTTTGATTGATGCCAGAGTAAAAACCCCCTTAAATGGATTTTAGAAGGATTAAGGAGGGATGAATCGAAATGACCTTTGTTTGCGCCTTATGTGTATGGAGTGGATGCAGTTGTGTGCGGAGGAAGACGTCATGTTCGTGCGCGTATTGCTGGTGTGGCATGCATGAAAACCAACGTCTGACAAGTCCAATGGACTTTTGTTATAGTTTCGTGTTATGATTCAAAATATTTTATCTAAAGTGTTTTGTGTTTTTTCCCATAACTGATTCATTTTTGACTTGTTCTTGTAAAGATTGGTGTATAGGGATGGTCCTTTGTGTTTAGCTTGTACTATTGCAAGATAACTGGGTTAAATCATTCCACGCAGCGACTTCAGACATGATCATTCTGTCCTCCTCGTCCTGTCTTCTGTTCTTTTCAAGCAAATTGCTTCTTTTCTGTTTTTTTTGTCACAGCTTCATTTCTAAGGGGGACATCCGTTTCCTTTTTCCTTTCCGAATTCATTTCCCGGGCTCCCCTCTTCCTTAGCTGCCCACTGCTTTCTTCCTTCATTTTCAAGATCTTCATCCTACAACTCTTCTTTCTCCTGTCTTTCTGGGAGCTTTATCTTAACCTTCCCATCTTTTGTGGGGGGTTGTGGGGTTGGTTGTTAGTTTCTTTTTTTCCCATGGCGTCTTAACGATCATTATTAATATCGATTGGTCCTTATTTTTATTCTCATACTATTTTTTTCACCTTGTAATAAAACGCTTGCTTGTCTATTGTGTGAAATTCTTTAATTTTCCTCTTCGTAAAGTATCCTCTTTCTTTCCTCCTCCTTTTTTTGCACTTTCAATGTCCTTTTCGATGTCGCGTTATTTGAACCGGATATTTTCTAAGTCTACCTTTAGAGTCCCCTTGCTTCGTTTTAATCAATCTTTACTTAAAAAGCATTACATAGCAAGACGTGAGAACGCCGTTCTGTAGAAATGAAGTCTTTTATACTATTGCAGATGACTATGCCTAAGCTTTCAGACCAGATTAGCTGCAGTGCTGGCACAGGGACTCGACAGTAAAAGCTCTACTGGTCATTGGCAACTGTGAAGTAGTGTTTTACACCGAGAATCCGCTGAAGACGCAGTTGTTTATGAGTTCGACACTCATTGACATATCTAGGGTTTGTATCAGGATCGGTCGTATTGTCTATCTATCTCAATATATATCTGTAAGGACAAAACAAAAACCAAATTTCCCTATCATAGTTTCTTGTTCAGTGTCTTCTTTCGGTTTTAAAATCAACGGGGGTTCTTCATCTTCGTCGTTGTCGGGCTGGAGGTGTCAAATAGACACTACTACTTAAGGTTTGAAAATCACTGACTGACCTTTGTGGACTGTAGTTTTAAATTATCTACAATGTACCTCCCAGACGAAAACCAATTCTCAGGGACTGAAAATCACTGACAACATTATTCAGCTCTCTCTCTCTCTCTCTCTCTCTCTCTCTCCTCTCTCTCTCTCCTCATCAATAAGTCTGGTTTTTTTGTATTTGCAGTGGTTCTCTTGCACACTGTCGTCTGTGGGACAGTGTTCATTACTTTTGTTTAGAGAGGCAAAGATGTTGTGGAAATACGTGATTTTTTTTTGGTTGGAGAACTGCGAGTTCTCTCTTCTCTCTCTCTCCTCTCCCTCTCTGCTCCTCTCTCTCTCCCAATTCGTCTCTCTCTTCTCTCCCCTCTCTCTCTCTGTCCCCTCCCTCATCCCTCATATGCTCCTCCCATACTCCCTTCCTCAGAGTACATGTTTTTATGGATCCATTCTGAGCTGTTATGGTTTCATTGTTATGGCTTTGTTGATTATATGCAGTTCTGTCCGATGTTTTTCCTCTGATGTGTTTTTGCAGACTTTCCTGTCTTTGAGGGCCTTCATGGTATTTGTGGCTGGTAAAAACTTCTTTTTCCCTCAATAATAACAAGCCCTGGCCTTTTTTTTGCCTATTCCTTTTCCCTCAATGAATAACCTTCCTTCCCCCCCCCCCCCCCCTTTTTTTCCCCCCGCGCCCCCTTTTCCGGTCTCTCCTCTTTCTTCCTCTCTCATCTCCTTTCTCTCTCTCTCTCTCTCTCCTCCTCGGGTCTCTCCTCTCTCTCTTGTGATCGTGTGTTGCGTGAGCGTTTTTGCCATCGGGTTAAGCTTTATGTTGTTGCTGGTGGCTTAACCTTAACTTAACTTCATAGATGTATTTTAAACCCTTGCTTAGTTACTGTTCTTCTTGAAATAATTATTCCTGGTCATATCTTTATAGCTAATTGTTGTGTTGCTATTGTTTTGTTATTAGTTTACTATTATCATTATGGTTCCGTATAAAAATGATTACAACAATGACAATAATAACCTATACCGAAACAAACCACAAACACCAACAATGAATGATGATGATGACGATGATGCATATGCTATATGATGTGATGATGATGATGATGATAGATGATGATATGATGATGACGACGACGATGATGATTATAATGATGATCTTCGTCCTTGAGTTATAAACTTTTTAGTCTGGAGTCTCTGGTCTCTTCACTTTTCTATCGGATCCTTCTCTCTCTGCCTCTCTCTCTTCTGTCTGTCTGTTTATGCCTGTGCCTTCCTGAACTGTTTATCTGTCTGTCTGTCTCGTCTGTCTCTTTGTCTGTCGTCTGTCTGTCTGTACTCTCCCTCTTCCCTCCCCCCCCCCCCTCCCCCCCCCCACTTCCTCTCTTGCCTCTTTTCATCCTCTCAGTTCATCACGTCCTTAATCACTCCTCTTTTCAGTCACGCTGGGTTTTTTTTTTCCAAACAGGGGTCTGTTTCCTTTCATTCCGTGAGTTTCCTGTGTCTTCTGAGCACCCTGACCTCTCTATGTCGCTATGTCGCGTTGAGACGGGAACGAGGCAACAGGTCAGTGGACGACTCTGCTGATTCGGTTTGAAGAGGAAAGTCAGGAATACTGAAGGGTTGGAGGAAATGGGTGACAGAGATAAAGACAAGGAGAGACGAGAGGAGAGAGAGAGAGAGAGAAGAGAGCTAGAAGAGATAGAGGAGGCCATGAAAGAACATTATACATCAAAAGAGGACGGGACGACATCTAGTCAGGAGGTTGCATTCCCTTCAAAACACTTTCAAGCAGAAATCAGACCTGACCAGAAGTTTTCCTTACCTTTTCGTTGTTTTGTTTTTTTCTTATAAGTTTCCTACTTCCTTCTTTCAGCTTTAAGTTCTGAAAGCGATCCTTCTTTTTCTTCTCCAGAATTCTTGTGTTTTTTTCTGTTTCTACTTCCGCTCTTTTTCTTTCTTCTTTTTCTTCAAGATCTTTTAAAAGTAAAACATTTTTTTTTCTGTGTTTCTCGGGCACTGACGGTCTTTGCATGCTTGTGCTGTTTTACTGTGTTGTCTTCTGTGTCATAACGATTATTGTTGACACTATTTGCAATTTACCTTTATTCTTGATTTCTAGTTTCATTTTAAGCTTCTTTGAAATCATGTTCTGTTCCTCCTTGATTTTCACATATGCTGACATTATCGTTTCGATTTTCAAGTTTTTGAACGGGTTTGTTTCTTTCTCTTTCTAATTGAAATGCGTAGCACTGGCTCAGTGCATCGTTATGTTAAAATGAAAAACTGACATTGCAAGATTGATAAGGCCGGTTCTACACAAATGAAATAATATTGAATGGGCTAGATGCCGTGTGTAAGTAATTAGATGAGGTTAGCTTCAGTTCACGCTAAAAGATTTGGCAGGCCAAAGGAGCTATTGGACACTGTCTATTGTAAAGTGGTTGACAGAAATTGAGAGAGGTGCGGGTTTCTAATTCAGCGGTCCTTTTTTTTGTTCGAAAATCCCCTTCAGCTTTTGACGCGGGCAGAGAAAAATGGTCCCTTAGTAGGCTAGTAGAAATCATACGAACACTATTCTTAGGGTATGAAAATCATCGACTGTGTGACTGGAGTTCTGTGTCACGCTGCAATGTATATCCTCGTGAACACTTACTCTCAAGGAATGAAAATCACTGACAAATTCTGACAAAACCTCTCTCTCCTCTCGACCTCTCTCATCGGCTCTCTGCATCCTCTCCACTTCCCTCTCTCTCTCTCCTCTCTCACCCGCTTTCTCCTCCCTTCGCCGTCTCGTCGCTCTCTTGTCAATCTCTGTGTCCGTTGTTCTGGTCAAGGTTTTTTATTTGGTCCTTCAAAGTTTCTATGGGTATGTGGGGAAAAGTTTGATCTTCTATCTTCATGTTATACTTTAACACAACAGGTCGTTATTTTATTTATTTTTTTTTTTTTGTTATTTACGTGATTACAAATAATCATCCAGTTTCTTCTTTTTTTTTCTTTTTTTTTTGTTTTTCACATTTTTAATCAAAAACAATATAGAGAATTACGATGCGCATTGCGAAATAAGGAAGCAGTGCGCCACGTCAGATATGTACGTTAGCGTCATTTCTGTATAAACAGTTAATGGCATATGTCCAAAACGTTATATTTTTTTTTTTTTTTGTTTTTAAAGAAGAACAACAAAAAACAAACAAACAAGCAAATAAACATAGACACGGTACATAAGTTTCGCACAACAGGGAAAAACAGTTGGAAAAAAAAGATGACATCAATCTTGCAGAATTGACAAATTTATTCGTACTCTCCAAGACTTATTCTTTCTTTCGCCTCTTCTTCCTCTCATCCTCCACTCTCCCATTTCAGAGGTGCAGGGTGGGTTGTGAAGGAAAGAAGACTGGGCATAGGGGGGTGAAATGTGTGTATAGATCACAATCTGTAAAGAAATGTTTTCTTATCGTGCATGGGGGGGTGGGGGGGGTTCATGGGGCGTTTTGATTTTGCACTTATATATATAAAGTTTTAGCTAGCATAATAATGAAATCAAAAAACTGTCTCTGTGTTTCACACGTTGATCTATTCCAAAAATAACGATATCTCGTGTGATTTTGATATTAGTGTTGTGTTTCGACATTTTTCATTAAATAACTTTTCAACTTCTTTCCAAAAAGTTTGAGCGTGGTTGCACATCCATAAAAAGTGTTGGACCGAATCTCTCTCTCTTCGTTACACGAAAGTACAACATGTTTACGTTGTTTGTTTAAGCCCATAAGCATTTAAGACAATATTGTACCAATACTTCTGTGTATGATTCGAATTTGTAGCCATTTTAATTTTATATCTTTGATTTTGTGGACGTGAGTAATACTTTATTCCAATGGATTTCAGAATTCAGTTTGTTTAGCCATTTGGAGCAGCAATTTGGCTTGCGCTCATCTTGAATGAAAATTTCATAGAACTGTTTGGCTCCTTTATTTTCCTTCATAATAATATTTAAAGCCTTCGGTGTGTTATGGTTTATGTCTTGTGTTTATGTTATTATCTATTTTGATACCCGTTTTCCCTTATGAATTGTTTCATTGAAGAAATCCATCCATTGTATGAGATAAAATCTATGGTGTAGTCAACATTAATGCTAAATTCTCCAAAGTTCATAAATTGTCCATTTGGTTTTCAGAAAGTGTTTTATTGCGAATATTCCCTTTCTCGATTAACTTATTTTGCTTGATTACCGCATTTCCTACTTTATCATGTCATTGTAAAATACGGGTTCAACAAGTAGTTCATTTAATGTCTCGGGTGTCACACAAAGACAAAATTCCCGATAGGCTGTAAAACGTGTCTTTCCAAAATAAATTAACACTTGTGTATCCAGAACCGTACCCTGGTCCATAATTTTCGATTCTATCACTGAAAGGGTATTTTTTTTTAAAACGATGTTCTCCATTTTTATGACTTGTGGTTTTAAGTTTCTTTATCCACAGAAGTTTCAAAGCATTAATGTATTTTTTTATATCAGGTATGTTTTAAACCACCTTGCTTTACAGTCTTCACTGCTGTTTTCCTGCTTATTCTATCTTGTTTGCCATTCCAACGAAGCTGAAACACATCTTTTGAAGTTTTTTGAATTAAAAGGTCAGGAGGGTTAGGTAGCAAAATCCAGAGGTGTATAAGTTTTGATAGAATAAGGGACTTGAGAACAGCAACTCTTCCGACTGGCGTTATACTTCTCTGAGACCAAATTTTGAACAATATTTTTAACTTCCGAAAATTTGTCATTATAATTTAAGTTTTCACATTCTTTTAGGTCTTGAGTGAACCAAAACCCAGTATTTTGAAGGTATTATTTCTTTATTATTGTTATATCCTCAGTTGTAATATCTTTATTACATTATCATTCTTGTTATCATAATTTTATCATCATCATCATCATCATCATCATCATCATCATCATCGTTATCATCGTTATCATCATTACTACTATTATTATAATCACCATCATCATGATCAATATTATCATCATTATCATCACCATCATCATCATTATTATTATCATTACTATTATCATCATCATCGTTATTATTGTTATCATCATTATTATTACTACTATTATTATTATGATCATTATTGTTGTTATTATTATATTATTACTATTATCATTATCATTACAGCTTTGCTTTGTTTGCTTTTTTTACCATGTTGTAGTCTTTTTTTTTATCTTCTTTTTTTTTTTTTTTTTTAGAAAATACACGAGAAATTTTATTGGACCAAGCACTGCGTTTCATTTTCATCCAAAGTTTTTAATCTCGAGTCTCCGATTTTTCATCATTCCCTGTTTCTCCTTCACTTTAATGTCTCTACTGCCTTCTTCAGCTGTCTGTCTGTCTCTCTTGTCTGTCTTCTGTCCTGTCTTCTGTCCTGTCTGTCTGTCTCTCTCTCTCACCCAGTCTGGGTCTCCCCCTCCCTCCCCCCAACCCTCACCCCCCTCCTTCCCCCCCCCCCCCCCCTCCATCTCCCCCCCCCCCCCCCCCCCCCCCCCCCCCCCCCCCCCCCCCCCCCCCCCCCCCCCCCCCCCCCTTTGTTCACCCCCCCCCCCCCCCCCCCCCCCTTTGTTCACCCACTCAATCTGGTCATTCCTGGGATTCCTTCGTCCTTCGGTCACCGTGACCTGTGGTTTTGTCACCGTGACCTAGAGGCCGAAGCGAGGTGAAGGTCACGGACACACTGTTTTGCCTCGGTGTGGAAAGGAAGGTCATGAATAGTGAAGGGCTGGCGAACATGGGAGGCAGACAGAAAGACAAGTGGTTGCACTTCAACGACAGAAGAACTGAATGAGAGGAGGCAGACAGGGAGAGCGAGTTGAGGAGAGAGAGAGAGAGAGAGAGAGAGAGAGGAGAGAGAGAGAGAGAGATAGAGAGATAACGAGAAAAACGAATAGTAGTTCTATCTAATATAACGATGTAATGTTGCAACTAAGTGACAAACTCGTTCATTTCCATTGTCCTATTTGTTGGTGTCTTGCCTGAAGAAGACCCAAGGAGGTCGAAACGCGTCGTGTTTTGTCTTGTGACTCGTTTGTCCACGTTCTCTTGGCGGTTCGCTAACATTTATTTAAGATTTGTTTATATTTCCGCCTGCAGTTGTCTCGCTTTGCAACTAGATGTGTTTTTGACAAGGTAAGCCGTAATATGCTGAAGTCCCCGGCTCAGTAAGGCATGAGACTTCAACATTTCGATGGAGCAATATCAATTCTTAATTATCCTTTAATACCTTTGGGGAGAACATCACAAACAAATCAAACTCACAAACAGATGGTCGTGTGCCTTTTGAATCGTTTTTCTACTAAAAATATTAACCTATTCCCTTGTGATGATGGGCAACATGATGATCAGTCATGGTCATCACAGTAGATATCTCTCATGAAGTATTGTTTGATATTTTGTATAAGTATCATGATTAAAAACCAAATGAATAACAACATTAGCATTACTATCGTAACAAAAAAGAGGTATGCAAACATCAAAGATTATGAGCGATTGATTAGTACACGACTATATCCGTATTACTATAATGATTAACAGAAATTTCACATTGTTAACAATATCATCATTATTATTATGATGATCACGAAGAGTTATCATGCGAACACGAAATTGATAATTGTCAATAAATGCACGATGAAACTGCAGATAGAGAGAGTGGAATCATCTTGCCAGACATAATATCTAAGATGAAAAATTATTTCAGCAGTAAGATATTTGGAGCAATTTGTTTTGCACAAGATCGATCGCGAAACCATTCTGAATATACTGTCATGGATAAAACTGCATTTGAATCAAATAAAGGTTGGAACTAAAATGACATTACAGAATGAGGATTTCCCATTTCAATCAAATCAGGATTCAGTCAAATCAGGATTTCCTATTTCAATCAAATCAGGATTTCCTGTTTTAAATCAGTCACTTTCGTTTGATTTTGCAATTGCTGCACTTTTGAGCCTTATATTTCACTGTATACAGTGCTACTGTGTTTTTTACTAGTGTTGACTTCAATTTATTAACTTTTTTCTTTGGTTTCAAAACGGAGTGACTGAGGGCGGAAAATAAAGCAAAAATTTGGAAAGAGAGGGGTTAGTTACCGCCAAGGACACAAACAGAGCACAGGGACTAGACAAAAAACGCTTTCCCTTCTGTTTTTTTCGCTCTGTTCTGTTTGTTTCGTTTAATTCTTTTCTTCATTTTACTCTTCCAGCGATTCTTCCTTTTCTTTCCTGTACTCTGTCTGTGTCTTGACGGTAACTAACTCCCTCTCTTTCTGTTCTTTTTCTTTAACTCGATCTGTTATAATTTTAGTACTTATTTCAATCTGTTTAGTTTAATCACAGAGAGAGAGAGAGAGAGAGAGGGGAGATAGAGGAGGAGAGAGAGAGAGAGAGAGAGAGAGAGAGAACGAACGACAGAGAGAGACAGAGAGAGAGACCAGAGAGAGACAGAGAGAGAGACAGAGAGACTGACTATAATCTGATGACAAGAGCCATTATGCATCAGTAGAGAGACGGAAATTAAGTCAAAGGGGTATGTTTCCTCTCTGAAACCAGTCAAACAGAGTTTAGACATAACAAAAAAAGCTTCTTGTTTATAGCTCTGTACTGTTTGTTTTCGTTTAATTCTTCTTTTCTTCAGTTTACTCTTCCAGCTTTCAGTTCTGAAAAGCGATTCTTTCCATGGATCCTTTTCTTCCATGGATTCCATCTTTGTTTCTTCCGTTTCCACTCTTGTTTTCTTCTTCTCCAAGATGGTCATCCTAAAACGTGCTTTTTGTCTTTTCTTTTTCTCTTCAAGATGGTCATCCTAAAACGCTTTTTGCTGTTTTGTCTTTCTTCTTCAAGATGGTCAGCCTAAAACGTGCTTTTTGTCTTTCTTCTTCAAGATGGTCATCCTAAAACGCGCTTTTTGTCTTTTCTTCTCCAAGATGGTCATCCTAAAAAACGTGGCTTTTTGTCTTTCTTCTTCAAGATGGTCATCCTAAAACGCGCGCTTTTTGTCTTTTTCTTCTCCAAGATGGTCATCCTAAAACGTGCTTTTTTTTTTGTCTTTCTTCTTCAAGATGGTCATCCTAAAACGCGCGCTTTTTGTCTTTCTTCTTCAAGATGGTCATCCTAAAACGTGCTTTTTGTCTTTCTTCTTCAAGATGGTCATCCTAAAACGTGCTTTTTTGCTTTTTGTCTTTCTTCTCAAGATGGTCATCCTAAAACGCGCTTTTTTTTGTCTTTCTTCTTCAAGATGGTCAACCTAAAACGCGCTTTTTCTGTCTTTCTTCTTCAAGATGGTCATCTAAAAACGCGCTTTTTGTCTTTCTTCTTCGAGATGGTCATCCTAAAACGCGCTTTTTTGTCTCTTTCCTCTTCAGGATGGTCATCCTAAAAACGCGTCTTTTGGTCTTTCTTCTTCAAGATGGTCATCCTAAAAAACGCGTTTTTTTTGTCTTTTCTTCTTCAAGATGGTCATCCCAAAACGTGTCTTTCATTTTTTTTTGTCTTTCTTCTCTCGAGATGGTCATCCTAAAACGCGCCTTTTGTCTTTCTTCTTCAAGATGGTCATCCTAAAAACGTGCTTTTTGTCTTTTCTTTTTGTCATTTTTCTTCTTCAAGATGGTCATCTTAAAACGCGCTTTTTTGTCTTTCTTCTTCGAGATGGATCATCCTAAAAAACACGCGCGTTTTTGTCTTTCCTCTTCAGGATGGTCATCCTAAAACGCGTCTTTTGTCCTTTCTTCTTCAAGATGGTCATCCTAAAAAACGTTTTTTTTTTTTTTTTGTTTTTTTTTGTCTTTCTTCTTCAAGATGGTCATCCCAAAACGTGCCTTTTTGGTCTTCTTCTTCAAGATGGTCATCCTAAAAAACGCGCTTTTTGTCTTTCTTCTTCGAGATGGTCATCCCTAAAAACGCGCTTTTTGTCTTTCTTCTTTTCTGGTCATCCTTAAAACGCGCTTTTGTTTTGTCTTTCTTCTTCAAGATGGTCATCCTAAAACGCGCTTTTTTGTCTTTCTTCTTCAAGATGGTCATCCTAAAAAACGCGCTTTTTGTCTTTTCTTCTTCTCAAGATGGTCATC
>JADBJO010013706.1:17500-20000 GCA_016801955.1 Conus betulinus
CGGGCAGGAAGGCAGAGAAAGGTAAAGAAAAGCGGAAAGGAGGGGGGGGGGGGGGGGGGGGGGGGGGGGAGACAGAGAGAAGAGAGACACAGACAGACAGCTGACTGACTCACAGCCAGCCAGCCAGCCAGCCAGACATCTAGTTTGATGCATCTTCCCGAAGCCAACGTCACTGAGACTTCATAATCAGTGACTTGCAACTGCTTTTTTTCTCTTCTTCTTTTAATACAAACTTCAGTAACACCCCCACCCCACACTTTATCACTCTCCAACAACCCTATCACTCTGCCCCCGCTTCCCCCCTAACCCACTCTCTTCCTTCTCTTCCCTCCCCACCACAGCCCCCCTGCCATCTACATTAATGACAGGTCTTCTGGCCAGGGCCAAAGAAAAGGTCTCCCTCGTTGAAACTGCGTGTGCATGCTGCCGCTGTCCACACGCACAGAAAGAACAAACAAGCAGACCATTGCGTTCTTCCTCTCGACACTTGCCGTTACAAAGTTACGGCCCTTTACATGCTAAACAGCCTATATCATTACAAAAAGCAAGCTCCGTGAGCGTTCATGGAGGCTGACACCGCAGTGAATTGTGGGATTAGTCAAGCCGAAGGTACAAAAAAAGCTGACGACTCGTTCTTCTTAACAAGGCAATAGACGCGCTGATACATGTCGGTAATTACGTACACCAAGATCTTTTCAGAAATAACACTATGAAGAAGTTTTTTCTTGCTGGCATTGTTTATGATATGAGATCAGCGCCTCACGCTCGCTTGAGCCTCGCTCTCGTCTACCGCAACGGCGAACACCGCCCCATCCCAGCAAGCGAGGACTCCCGTCTTCAAACAGACACGGTTAACTGCCTCTGGGGAATTACCTAAAAACGAGACATCACGTGTAAACAACAGCAACGGCCGTTAAGTGTTTACTTTTTGTTGTTTGCTTGGCTTACGCGCTACCGGCATGAAGTCGCTGTTTGAATGAAATTATTGTTTAACAGAGGCTGTTGTTTGGGATAAGGCTGTTGTTGGGATAAGGCTATTGTTTGGATGAGGTGGTTTTTTTGGATGAGGCTGTTTCTGTTGTGCTGCTTTTTGGATGAGGTTGCTGTTTGGATGAGGTTGCTGTTTGGATGAGACGGTTGTTTGGATGCTGCTGCTGTTTGGATGAGACGGTTGTTTGCATGAGGCGGTTGTTTGGATGAAAATGCTGTTTGGATCATTCTGTTGTTTGGATGAGGCTGTCAGGCTGCTTGATTGAGACTGCTGTCTGGGTGAGGATGCTGGAAAATGGCGGTGGATCCTTTTTTTGCTTGGACAGAAGTTAGAAGTATCAGTACGATGTTTTAACACCAGTCACGGGTGAGAATCGGTCCAAACGATTCAGGGGACTAAGCATTTTTTTTTTGGATGACAAAAATGCTTTGGCTCTGTGTACGGATTGTTCAGAAAAGTGTTTCCTGCAGTAAGATGGCAGACTGTTGGGCAGTCTTACCTTGTCGTTGTGGTGCTTTTCTTTCTCATGAGAGAGAGAGAGAGAGAGAGAGAGAGAGAGAGAGAGAGAGAGAGAGAGAGAGAGAGACAGGCGTATGGAAGGACAGAGAGCAAGAGAAGCTTAAGAGGGGGTGAGAGGCAGCAGAGGGGGGAGAATGAGTGAGACAACACAGGGGCACACCCCCCCACTCACCCTGCCCCCCCCCCCCCCCCCCCCCACACACACACACACAATGTACATAAAATGATAAAGCACGTAGTATACCGTTTTCACGGAGGATCTTTCAACATTCTGAAATCGAAGAGAGACCAGTTCAGATTTTGTCTCGAAGGACGACGATATCAGCATCACTGGCCTTCAGTTAGTGCCACTTCTGTCTGTCTGTCTGTCTGTCTGTCTGTCTGTCTGTGTGTGTCTCTCTCTCTCTCTCTCTCTCTCTCTCTCTCTCTCTCTCTCTCTCTCCTTCTCTATGTAGGCCGTGTTTTTAAATCATGATTATGCAATAGGTGGTTTATTGTGATGAAAATATTGTTTGATGAATGGTCTTTTTCTTCATTTTCTAGTTATTAGTATTGTTCAACTGCTTTCTGTGTGTACGCTCTTTTTGACTCGCATTTCTATTGTTGGAAGAGTCTGGCAACACTAAGCGGTAATAATATCACTGTTTCATCTTCAATTACCATTCTGTCCCATACCCCCTGTTTCCTTTATGTGATCTTCTTCTTATACATACGTGCACGCACGCGGGCGCTCACACAATGGGCGCAGTGGCGCACACGCGAGCGCTCGCGCACGCATGTGCATGTGCTGTCACATACACACATTTCACCCTTCCCCTCTCTTGCTAGGTCTTCTACTCGGTGTCCACCTCAGGCCACACCTCTAACCCCCCTTCCCATTTCACCCTTCACTTTCAATTTCCTTTCAACACTCCCATATCTATTCATTTGCTCATGTCACTGGTGGAGAGAGAGGGTGATGGTGATGATTGTTTGTATGGTTACTATGAT
>JADBJO010013706.1:27500-30000 GCA_016801955.1 Conus betulinus
TGTGTGTGTGTGTGTGTGTGTGTGTGTGTGTGTGTGCGTGTTGTGTGTGTGTGTGTGTGTGTGTGTGTGTGTGTGTGTGTGTGTGTGTGTGTGTGTGTGTGTGTGTGTGTGTGTGTGTGTGTGTGTGTGTGTGTGTGTGTACAGTCAGTGGTACTGCCTGCGCTTTTATATGGCTGTGAAATTTGGGGATATAGTGAAAGCTAATGGAAAGTTTTCAGCTTAAATTCTTTAAGCATCTTTTTCATTTAAATCGTTCTCTACCAAAAAAGAATTGATATATGGAGAACTAGGAATGTATCCTGTTTCAATTCAAGTACATGCACGAATGATAAACATTTCTGGTCATCCTTACTTTCGCCACAAACAAACAAATATTCATCTAGATTGTATCAGGTATTATATGATTTATACAGAAATCAGGCTTTTACATCCAGGTGGTTGATGTGTATACGGGATGTCCTAATAGAAACAGGATTCGACTGTGTGTGGGAGACAAAGTTTTCCGTCTGTTCACAGTCTCTGTAGAAATGTTCGTAATTCATTAGAAGACATTTACAAACGTGCATGAATGATGCTTTAGAATCTAGTAATAAGTGTTTATTTTACAGAAATTTTAAAACAGAGTTTCGCCGTGAAAAAATATATCAAAATGTTACCTGATGTTTATATATATACCCACTGATTCGGTTTCGCTGTGGCAATCATAAACTCATGATAGAAATTGGCAGACGATTTGGAATACCTCACGATGAACGATTCTGTCGGGATTGTGACCAGAATGACCTTGGTGATAAATTTCATTTTGTAATGAAATGTAACAAATATAACGACATTACAAATCAGTTTATACCTAGAAAATTTACATATACAAAGTCCGTATTTAACTATTGTCGTTTGCTTTGTGGTAGTAAGAAAGTGTTGCTAAACTTAGCGAAGTTTTTGAAACTTAGTAAAAATGTGTAACATTACATTCAGTATGTTAATTATAGGGAAAAAATTTTGATGTTTGATTTGTTTCATTTCTATTGTCTGTCTTTTTCTCTGTCCCTGTCTGTCTGTTGTTTTGTCTGTCGTTCAGTCTGTCTGTGTCTGTCTGTCTGTCTGTCTGTCTGTCTGTCTGTCTCTCTCTCTCTCTCTCTCTCTCTCTCTTTCTTTCTTTCTTTCTTTCTTTCTTTCTCTGTCCCTTCCAAGAATTAAGAGCATAAAATGGAGTCAAAGTCTTCAGTTGTACATGTATACTTTTTCGGATGCCTTATCTTCCGTGTCACCGCAGTGAGATCTTGCACTCTATCTGCTCATTGTAACCTCTTGTGCACACAAACACTATGTTTGCCCTATCACAAACCTCAGCAGTGTACAGGGCTATTGTGCAATTGTGTGTGTTGTGTGTGTGTGTGTGTGTGTGTGTGTGTGTGTGTGTGTGTGTGTGTGTGTGTGTGTGTGTGTGTGTGTGTGTGTGTGTGTGTGTGTGTGTGTGTGTGTGTGTGCGGGGTGTGGGTGTATGGGTTTGCATCTGTATTAAGAACTCAAAAACAGAGATTATGGAGAAAATAAAACATGCATTAGACTGCTGCTGAAGAGTAAACAGTTGAACACTTTTTCGCCTGAGATGTAGATGTTGTGTGTATAATTATGTGTTCGATGCTACTTGGGTTATTTTTCAATCGTTACTGCGTTCTTTTTTATCTTTTGAATTGTTCCTTTTTTTTTTTTTTATCTAAAATCACATAACGTGAACAGACATTAGATTAAAGACCACACACACATTCACTCACACTTACACACACACACACACACACACACACACACACACACACACACACACACACACACACACACACATCTATCTGTCTATCTATCTATCTATCTATCTCTATTTCTCTCTCTCTCTCTCTCTCTCTCTCTCTCTCTCTCTATATATATATATATATATATATATATATATATATATCCACCTGTGGAAGTGTTTACATTTTCCACTTTTGTGATGCTAATTCGCTGTCGTGCTCTCTCTCACTGTCTCTCTCTTCTCTCTCTCTCTCTCTCTCTCTCTCTCTCTCTCTCTCTCTCTCTGGCATGGGCCCATGTGTGCGCGTGGGCGCATATGCGAGTGTTGTGTGTGTGTGTGTGTGTGTGTGTGTGTGGTGTGTGTGTGTGGTGTGTGTGTGTGTGTGTGTGTGTGTGTGTGTGTGTGTGTGTGTGTTTGTGTGTGCGTGTATGTGTGTGTGCGCGCAGGCATGTGTGTGTGCGTGTGTGTGTGTGTGTGTGTGTGTGTGTGTGTGTGTGTGTGTGTGTGTGTGTGTGTGTGAATGAGCTAACTGTTCAGTCCAGGGTAACAACTGGCAAGTGGTGTGAACTTTCTTGTCTTTCTCTTGCTTTCATTACTTGCATAACCAGAGAGAATATGTGAATGTAGTATGCCTCGGATAACTAAGAACAGTGGAGGTAAAGGGGATACATTCATTGGATCATGTGTATGCTGTATACACCTGGTATGAAA
>JADBJO010013706.1:32500-35000 GCA_016801955.1 Conus betulinus
AGACAAACAAAGAACAGAGAGAGAGACAGAGAGAAAGAGCGAGAGAGAGAAAGACAAAGAGAGAAGAGAGAGAGATAGAGAGAGCAGAGACAGACATTCAGACACACACACACACAGACAGACAGACAGGTAGACGGATAGAAAGACTGTCAATACAGAGACAGATACAGACAGAGAGACAGGCAGACAGGAAGAGATACTGCGAGAGAGAGAGAGAGAGAGAGAGAGGAGAGAGAGAGAGAGAGAGAGAGAGAGAGACAGAGAGACAGACAGACAGACAGACAGACAGACAGACAGACAGACAGACAGACAGAGAGAGACGGACAGACAGACAGAGATAGAGGTCGATCCGTTCCTTGATGAGAACAAAGACATTATCAGGAATGTCCTTAACGATGATGACTGAAGGGTGGAAAGGAGAGGTGGAAAGAGTGAGCGAGAGGGCAGCAGAATGGGGCATTCAAAGTTGGAGGAAAGGTGGTGCGGAATGGGGGGATGGAGGTGGTGGGGGGTGTTTGCAGGAACGGCAGAGGAGAGAGGGGGAGAAGGAAAGGGTGGAGCGACGGGGGGGGGGGGGGGGTGGGGGGGGGGGGGGGGGGGACGGAAGGACACTCTGGAGAGCGTCATGAGGGAGATAACAGACGTGTGTTATGTCTGTTTTCGCTAAAACTCTTTGATTACTATTAGTTTCTGACAAGTTTCAAACTTAAAGTAACTTTGAAAAAGAAAACGAAAGAGAAAGAGTGGGGGGGGAGGGAGAGAGAAAGAGACACAGACAGAGACACAGAGACAGAGACAGAGAGAGAAAGAATAAAAAAATGAAATCAAACAATACATTGCGACGACTTTAAATTCAAACAATTTGATAATGTTATACCTCCATGGCTAAAAGACAAGAACGATCACAACATACAGCAAAAGAATATGATCGTTTAACCTAAAACAAAACCACACAATGTTGAAAACCCCGCAGTGTAAACTTCGAACATTTCCTTTTTCCGGTTCCGTCACTTCCGTAATTGCTTCGTCCCGTTCACGTTGACAGGGAGAGAAAAAAAAATACAGAAAGAGACCCTACTGGAATGTGGACACGAAGGCCATGTGAAACACACACACACACACACACACCACACACACACACACACACACACACACACACACACACACACACACACACACACACACACACACACACCACACACACACACTATTCATCATTTCCCTGAACCGAGAAGCCAAAGGATAACTCCAACCCCACTTCCCGCACACTCTGAGACACCGAGGACACGACACAACTTTGAAGTTGCGTTGATTGATATTCTAGTCATCTCAATTGTGAAGGGGATGGGCCACTGCAAATTGCAAAGTGAGAGAGGATCTGGCAATGCTGGAGAAAGAAAAGGGACAGAAGTTCAAACATGCCTGTGAGGAACATGACGGGGGGAAAAAATTGTTCCGTATGCATGTACAACTCAGGTTTGTTACAACACGATCAATATGCAGAGAAGTGTCTGTGGCCAAGACTGGGTCGTGATTTAATCAAGGAAAATATTTTTGGCGTATGCTCTCTTTCTGTCTCTGCCCATCTGCCTATCTGTTTGTCTGCCTATCTCTCAATCTCTGTCTGTCTGACTGTGTCTGTGTTTGTCTATCTGTCTGTCTGCTTGTCTGTCTGTCTGATTTTGTGTGTGTGTGTGTGTGTGTTTGTGTGAGTGTGTGTGTGTGTGTGTGTGCGTGTGTGAGCGTGCGTGCGTGCGTGCGTGCGTGCGTGCGTGCGTGTGTGTGTGTGTGTGTTATTCATATCGCTGAATGACGAACAATTAAAAACAAAAACAAAACAAAAAAAAAAAAACGTGAACAAGAACGATTCAACGTGTTGTTCACGTTTGAATATACAGAGGTAGTTAATCATATAGCATTAAAGTTGTATTTACTGTGCAAATAGCAATTGCCGTGATCAAGAAATAAGAAACTAAACTAAACTAATTAAATGAAAAAAAAAAACGAAACGAAAAACGGTGACACTCAAACGGTGGCGCAAGGAATGACATACGGAATACAATGGGAAAAAACAAACAAACAAACAAACAAACAAAAGACAAAAAACGAACAAAAACAAAAAAGCAGAGTTAAAGGACTAGTCGACTAAGGAATTCAATGTACTAGTGGTAATAAGATGCGACTGAAAAAAAAAAAGCGCAGTTATACCAGCGTTAAAAAAATATAAGCAAGCAATAAAATCGTCTGTTTTGTTGACAAATCAGTTTATTTATTCATGTATTTTGCTAATTTATTTATTCATTCATTCATTGTTTGGTGCCCTTTCTTGAAAAAAAAATGAGGTTATGTTTTGATTCAATCATTTCCTGTCGTGTTTTTATCATTAAAAAAAGTAAATAAACTGTACATCGTTTGGTTTACAACTATGCTGTGACTATTGTATCTGGTCGAACGATATGCAGCATGCTTTGATGTAATTACTTATTCGTTCATTTATCTT
>JADBJO010013707.1:5000-15000 GCA_016801955.1 Conus betulinus
GCAAATTTTCCCACAGTTTCTCTCACATTTCATGTTTTCTAGTGTGTTTTCAAACCGGAAAAAATCGTTGTAGAAAGGCTATATACGGTATGAACTTTACATAGTAACAGTCCTGATGTAAGTTTCATTCTTTTTATGAGTAGTGAATCTCTTAGAGCTCTGTTCTTTTCAGAGAGAAATTGCAAAAGTTGTTCCCAATATCATTATAAACGAATGCCGTCAACGTAACTTTTTAAATCAATCTAAAGGACCGATCACAATATTGAGTCGCCATAATCACATGTCAGTTTTAAATTATTTTTGAAAAACTATCATGTGAGATTAAAATCTTGTTAGCTGTCAAAAACTTACAGGTAGCAGCACAACGCTTACCATGACCGACTGCTTTTGACAGGCATGTCACAATGCTTGTTCTGATTGGCTACATCTCACAGGCAAAGATAGATAAAGAGCCTATTCTGATTGGCTACATCTGACAGGCATGTCACAATGCGTGTTCTGATTGGTGGCATCTCACAGGCATACCAAAGTGCTTGTTCTGATTGGCTACATCTGATACCAATGCCACAATACTTGTTCTGTTCGGCTACACCTGACAACCATTCCACAATGCTTGCTCTGATTGGTTACACCTGACAGTCGTGCCACAACGCATGTCTTGATTGGCTACATCTGTCAGCCATGCCACAACACTTGTTCTAATTGGCTACATCTGTCTGCCATGCTACAACACTTGTTCTGCTTGGCTACATCTGAACAGACTCTGTTACTGCTGACACGTGTGTGTGTGTGTGTGTGTGTGTGTGTGTGTGTGTGTGTGTGTGTGTGTGTGTGTGTGTGTGTGTGTGTGTGTTTCGTCTTCTTTTCTCTTTAACGTCTTTTCACAATGCTGTGATATTAGAAAAAAAAAAAAAAAAAAAAAAAAAAAAAAAAAAACAACAACAAAACAACAAAACCCGTCTTCCTATCTCTGAACCTCCCTACCATTTCCCTTCAAAAATGAAATCTTAACAACAATAACATACTCAAAACATTTGTAAACATTAAATCAGTGACAACAATAACATACTCAAAACATTTGTAAACATTAAATCAGTGAGCCAACTGGGCTCCGTTTTAAGCCTTTAACAACATCTAGCATAAGCAAATCGTTCAATAAAATATTCTTAAAAGATGAATCTGAAACCGTTGAATCACAAATCGAAGTGGGTAAAATGATTTCAAATGCTGACAGTGTAGAATAACATGGACAGGTGTTATTTCCTCACCGCAGACGCACTTAACATGACTGTTGAATTTGCATCTGAGAGCATTCAGTCTGAATCTGTAGACCAGGGATGACAGTGTTCGGTTTTCACACATGAACTCACCATTGCAGGAATGTATATGTTTGACTTTGAAAATATTCCTCTTTTCAGTGAAATTTACATAGGAACCTCCTAATAGTTCCTTCACATGATTCGAACAAATTTTCGTTATTAAGGAATAACTTTCAGATACAGATAAAGGAATTTGACATGTACAGAATTTTTAGTGTTCATTGCACCCTTTTTAGCTGTTGTTCTGTCCGCCCATTCATTACCAAAAATATTACAATGTGATGGAACCCAAGAGAGAATGAGATACTAGTTCCGCGCAATGACAAATAATGGATTGTATGACTAATTTCTGCAATAATATCACCTCTTACTTTTAGATTATAAGACTGTAGTGCATCTAAAACAGATTTAGAATCAACCAAAAATAATACCTGAACTAGACTAAAAGGAAGATCAAGCAGAAAATTCAAACCCATCAAAACTGCAATAAGTTCTGCTGTAAATATTTGAAAAATGTTTTCCAAGATGGTAAACCTTTTCTGCTTTTAAAGCTGGGATTACAAATGCGGCTCCAACCATGTCATTATCTAGCTTAGAGCCATCAGTGTAAATTTTTAAATGGTCCGGGTAGTGCTAAAAAATATGAGCTTTTACAGAAGCAGATAAAGTGGGACCATCATTTTTCTTTATATTTGTATAATTAGTATCGAAAAAGGCTGATAGTAGTTCCCATTTAGGGACTGCAGTGAACAGTACACGAGATGATATATCTTTCTTATTGATTCCTGACTCTTGAAAAATGTCATAAGTGAAAGTGCCTATTGTTTCTAAAGAGGCAACCGACTTTGTTCTTTTGGGAAAATCCGTGTCTGATTTTAGGCACACTTCATCATAATTTGAATTTGGAACTGATGTACTCCTTAGGACATATTTAGATGATGCAAGTTTCATGTTTTCTTCAAAAGGTAATATACCAATTTCAGCAGCATGTTTTTTAATGAAGAGGTATATACTGGAACTCCAATGGCAAGTTTATAGGCTTTACTGTCTATACTTTGCATTTTTTTTTTAAAAGGTATTTTTGGGCGGAGAAGAATACCTCTTGGGCATATGTTAACTTTGAACGAATAAGTGCTGTTACTAGATGTATAAGAGTGGAAATGTCTTGTCCCCACTGTTGTCTGCTGACAATTTTTAGGAAGTTCAGACTCTTTTTAGCTTTCATCATTACGTACTCTAAATGCTCTTTCCATGACAATTTTGATGTAAGGATTACTCCTAGAAAATTTAACAGACTGTGCATAATTGATAACTGACCCTTCTAGATTGAAAGAAGGCAACTCTCTTTGATCGTAACCAGAGTCAAAAAGCATCATATATGATTTCTCTGGAGACAAAAGTAAACCATTTTGAATCATAAAACCATTTATATTATCAAGTTCTCTTTGATACAATTTTTTAGTGTAATTTAGCGATCTCATTGGAGTGCGTTTTTTCATAGTCACTTTCATCCATATGCAGATATCATCAGCATATTGAACCAATTCAACCTGATTAGACACAGATGATGGTAGGTCATGTGTTAAAATATTGAAAAGTATTGGTGCTACTACTACTGATCCTTGTGGAATTCCCATATGAAGTGGTTTTAATTTTGAGTAAGTGTGTCCTATTTTTGGTCTGAATTGATCTATCTGCTAGAAAAGTCTTGAAATAATTATACATGCAACCTGATAAGCCATGGATTTTAATTTATAAAGTAGTCTAGAATGCCATACTTGATCGTATGCTTTTTTGATATCAAAGAAAGTAGCCAGTACATTTTTCCTTCTGGCAAACTGATGTTTAATTTGGGTTGTTAGTTTTGTAAGGTGATCGATAGTTGATCTGCCCTTACGAAAACCTGCTTGATGTATTGGTATGATATTGTTCTTTTCGCAGTAGTAGTAGGGAGACGATTTAAAATTATTTTTTTCCATCAGTTTCCCAGTATGTGACGTCAGAGCAATAGGCCGATAACTGTTTATGTCTGATTTTGGTTTACCAAGCTTGTGTATGGGAACAATAATAGATTGTTTCCATATTAATGGAATATTTCCAGACGACCAACATCTTTGTATGAATTGGTGAAGAAAGTTAACAAAATTAGCAGGTAAATGTTTGATTAATTCGTTTGATATTCCATCTGGGCCTACTGAAGTTCTTTTATTTCCATTGGAAAAAAATGACATCTTTCATTTCTTTTAAGGTGATTGGGGCATTGATAAAATGGCTGTTATCTTCTATTGGATCATTGTATATTTCACTGGAAGATTCTTTCTCTCGAAAAACTCTATCCTTTTCTGACAAGCCCTCTTTGCAACTCGTCATTGCAAACATTTCTGAGAAAGCTTCGGCTTTTGTGAGTTAGAAGGAAATTCTTCATTTTTTATATGCACTGGATATTCTGGAAGGCATACTCCATTTTTCATATCCTTCACTTTTTTCCAAACCTTCTGAAGATCTGCATGATCAGAAACTTTTTTTTTACAAAAAATTTGACCAATACTGCCGTTTGGCAATATTAACGTGTGTGTGTGTGTGTGTGTGTGTGTGTGTGTGTGTGTGTGTGTGTGTGTGTGTGTGTGTGTGTGTGTGTGTGTGTCTCTGTTTGTCTGTATCTGTGTGTGTGTATGTGTGTGTGTATGTGTGTGTGTGTATATATATATGTGAGTGAGTGAGTGAGTGTGTGTGTGTGTGTCTGTCTGTCTGTCTGTCCGTGTGTGTGTGTGTGTGTGTGTGTGTGCATGTGTGTGTGTGTGTGTGTGTGTGTGTGTGTGTGTGTGTGTGTGTGTGTGTGTGTGTGTGTGTGTGTGTGTGTGTGTGAGTGAGTGTGTGAGTATGTGTGTATGTGTATGTGTGTGTGCGTGTCTGTGTATTTGTGCGTGTGTGTCTGTGTCTGTGTGTCTGTGTCTATGTCTCTGTGTGTTATGTTTGTTTGTCATACCTGTGCGAGTTATAAATGGTTGGACCGCGTTGCTTTTTACAGCTATTTCTTCGTTCCATTCAGATGGCGGCCCAGTAACATCAATAAAGCTAACGTGTATTAACTAGGCCTTGCATTGCATTCTGTTAGATTTGTGCTGGCTGTCAACAACGCTTTATTTTATTTCAGTGTTCATAGGAAAGAGGCTCCAGTTGGATGCAGAGGGCAAGAACTGATTTCCAATGTGCTTTGAATGTTATGTGAAGATCAATATCGAGATGGCCATCACTCCACAAGACTATGGGGCCCTCCATGGGCAGAGAGAGGAGACGTGGCCAATACCCACCACTCTACAGGAGACGCTGCACAGGCCTGTATAAAGCAGTGAAGAGGACCAGTCATTTCATTCTGAAGACTAATCTCCACGTGTGATGGCGATCAAAAAGAACAAATGAACACAGGGGCGGCTGGGGAAGGTAAGCCAGGGGACCAAAAAGCAGAATAACTTCTATCTTCACATTTCACTGTCCTGGCCTAAGTATCTGTATCATCAAAATATTTTTTGCAAAGAGAGAGAGAGAGAGAGAGAGAGAGAGAGAGAGAGAGAGGAGAGGGCAGGTAAACTGGTAGGCATGTGGACAGACCATGAACATAAGACAGCAATAAACTTTATAGACAAGTAATCAGGGATTCTAAAAGACAAACACAGGGGTAAACAAGAAGGGCATGCAGTCAGGTATGGAGAGAGAAAGAGAGAGAGATATATATACAGACAGACAGACAGGCAGACAGGCAGATAGACAGACTGACAGACAGACAGACAGGGAGATAGACAGACTGACAGATAGACAAACAGTCAGACAGACAGACACACAGACAAATTAAGACAAAGACAGACAGTCAGAGAGATACAGACATACAGAGAGGTAAGAAGACAGACATTCAGAGGTTGATTTAGTGATCTTTAATTCCCATGGATGACGATTTTTCTGGCCAAGGAGGCCTGCTCTGACAAACTGTCCTTGTTATGCAATACATGTCATTGCAATACAAATCATTTGCACATATCTTACAATACACATCATTCGTACATATCATCATTACGATACCTGTCATTCGTACAAACAAATCAGTATAAAAGCATTGCCAACATAACAATAGTAACATAGTAACACCGACAAGTAGTCTGTGATCAATGAAATGATGAAATGTTGAGCAGGCAGAATAAGGAGGGTGAGCATAAAGAGGAGTAAGACAAACAGACAGACAGACATGCAGATCGACAGAAAAACAGACAGACAGGCTGAGAGAGAGAGAGAGAGAGAGAGAGAGAGAGAGAGAGAGAGAGAGAGAGAGAGAGAGAGAGATGAGGGTTGGGGTGGGGTTGGGGTAGTACAGGGGCGATCTGGAATGGAGTGATTCCTCAGACTATGTTTCGAGAAAACCACAGAAAACCATAACTGGACCAGCTCCTGCCGAGTGTGACTGATGGGTGTCACCCAGGAGATGAAAGGTATCTCTTGACAGGCGTAACAAACAGTTCTCTTCGTAAGACAGGACTGAGCAGTTATTGCCCTGTCCCTTATCTCCCCTCTCCTACAGCGTACACCCCTGTCCTCCGTCCTCTACCTCTTTCTTTGTTCAATTCTTCTCTACCCCCCCCCCGACATCCCCATGTTTCTTTCTTCTTCTTTTTTTTTTTTTGTCTTTTCTGAAGAAGAACAGTGGGTTCGTGCATATTCGTTCTGCGTTATAGTTTGTTTCGTCCCCTAAGTTGGTGACTTAGTGCCTATGCTGGAAATACTCACCACACTACAAAACAGGCTGTACAGTGGCGTGCACATGCACGCAGGCTCTCGTTTTTCTCTGTGTGTGTGTGTGTGTGTGTGTGTGTGTGTGTGAGTGTGAGTGTGTGTGTGTGTGTGTGTGTGTGTGTGTGTGTGTGTGTGTGTGTGTGTGTGTGTGTGTGTGTGTGTGTGTGTGTTCGTTCGTTCTTTAATTTAACGTCTATTCACCTAACAGTGATCTTAGACAGTATGTAAGTGTTATGTGTGTGTGTGTGTGTGTGTGTGTGTGTGTGTGTGTGTGTGTGTGTGTGTGTGTGTGTGTGTGTGTGCATGTGATGTTTTTGGGTGTATGCATGCAAACGATTGGTGTTGATTTGAGGCGTACGTAGGTATGTACAATGCAATTAGGCCTAGATTTAAAAAAAAAAAAAAAAGGAAAAGAAAAAGACACACAAAAAAAAAGAGAAAAAAAAAGAAAAAGAAGTGAAAAACACCACATAACTGGGTCCAAAACTTTCACAGAAACACTAAATAAGCAACTAACACCAAGATTAAGAAAATAACATAGACGTTAAAGTAAATGTCCAACTGGGCTCTTGATCAGTCCTTGAACAACTTCAAAAATGTTCGATTCGTCAGAGATGATGTCTTTAAAGACTGACATCGACGGTTCAGTGTTCAACAACCAAGCAGGTAAATAGGGTTTCATTCTATCACACAAAAATAGTAGATGGAACAGAGTGATCTGCTGGCCACAAATACAAGTCACATGTTTACAGAATTTGGTTTTAAAGGCATCAAGCCTCAATCTAAAAAATCAAACTTTTTAAAATCCTCTCTTGATAGAGATTCTTCATACATGTTTTATTTGCTGATATCTTGTTAAATAATATCCCCTTTTTGTTTTTGGTGCCTTTCCCTTCTTGAAATAGAGTTCCAGGCTGCGTCTTTTAAAAGACTATAACTCTCACTTAAGGATAAAGGAATGCATATCTTTGTTAAATCAGTTTTCAGTGATAGCAGCCTTTTTGGCTAATTTGTCTACCCTTTCATTCGCAGGTAATCCACAGTGAGATGGAACCCAACAAAAATCGACATAAGAACCACGTAAATGCAAAAAATGAATTAAGTGGTACACTTCTGATATAAGTTCTGCTCTCACACTTGTGTTCGAAAATTTTAGAGCTTGTAGGACTGATTTTGAATCAACACAAGTGTGTGTGTGTGTGTGTGTGTGTGTGTGTGTGTGTGTGTGTCTGTATGTGCACGCATGTACGTGCCTATGTGTACAAGTGTGTAAGTATGTGTGCGTGTGTATGCATGTATGTGCGAGTCTCTGTGTGTGATAGAGACAGAGAGAAATAGACAGAGACAGAGAGAGACACACACACAGACAGAAAGAGAGAGAGAGTGAGTAAGCGAGAGAGAGAAAGTGACACCCCCACCATCATCCCTTTCTCCACCACACAGCTACCCCCAAGAACATCAACAAGGGACTTTTTTTCTTCCTTAAATCGAAAATGAAGGCTTAAAAAACATGCACAAAAAAAACATGAAACGAAAGACAACTGAAATATAGGGAGAAAACAAAACTATGAAGCGAACAGAAAACATCACCTATATCAACCCAGGATTCTGTGTCACACTTGAAAAGCACGACGTCATGTTGATCTGCGTCTGATCCATCTCCAATGTTGGCCTGCAGCTAACTCTGGCCATGGAACAATTTCCTGCCCTCGGTCCTCCCTGCCACGTGCTGTGTGTGTGACGTTTAATGGGGGGGCTCAGGGGGATTAGCTGAGTGGCACTGTGCGGTCGTTCCTGGTGCTGTCAGAATGCTTTCAGTCACCATATGTTTCTCACAGTCGGCCAGCCTGCAGACTGCATTAACCTGATTGCCATTCTGAGTAATGCGGTGATTACGTTGCGATTGTTTTTGTTAGTTAATGAGGATGGACGTTGTTTGTTTGGTTTGGTTTGGTTTTTGTTTGTTGTTGTTTTTCTCTTTCGACTGCTGTCTCTTCTATGTAACTCTGTATTCTTCAGTGTGTTTTTAGTGTGTGTGTGTGTGTGTGTGTGTGTGTGTGTGTGTGTGTGTGTGTGTGTGTGTGTGTGTGTGATTTATTTTACGTCTTTCCACTAACCGTGATATTAGACTAGAAAAAAGTGCATGAGTAAAAAAGTAAGACTTGTGCATGTCTAAACTGTATGGAGTTCGCCACAGTCATGTACGTGTGTATACATATGGATGCTTAGACGTGAAAAGGTATGTGTATTTGAATGTAGGAAGAATATATAGCTACACTATTATAATAGCAAATAAAAAAAATCAACAAAACATAAACATCAGTTCCCTCCCTCCTCTTTCCTCACCCCATCTCCTCTTCTACCCCTCCATCACTTCCACATTTAAAGAAAAGATGATTATAAATAGTGACCAATTGGACTGTTCTCTAGACTAACAAAAAAGTCAAAACTGGTGAATCGAATATACTGAGCGATTTATTCTGCGATAAAACTGTCTTCAAGTTTTGACATGAAAGAATATGATAAGGAGATATTTTGCATCCACAAATGCAAACTATATTTTTGACATATTTTGTTTTGAAAGTGTCGAGTATCCGTCTATACATTAAGGAAAGTAATTTTTTAGTCGTAATAAAGTTATCTTTTATATTTTGAATATTAAAATGGTGAGTGTGTGTGTGTGTGTGTGTGTGTGTGTGTGTGTGTGTGTGTGTGTGTGTGTGTGTGTGTGTGTCTATGTCTGTGTGTGAGTTACATGTGTGTGACTTTTTGTGTGTCTGTATTTTGTGTTTGAGATAGAGAGAGAGAATGTGTGTGTGTGTGTGTGTGTGTGTGTGTGTGTGTGTGTGTGTGTGTGTGTGTGTGTGTGTGTGTGTGTGTGTGAGCATGCGTGCCTGCGTGCGTGCATGCGTGTGTGTGTGTGTGTGTGTGTGTGTGTGTGTGTGTGTGTGTGTGTGTGTGTGCGCTCGTGCGTTTGGATGGAGGGAGGGGACTATATCCACGCTCTCTCAGCAGTTTTGCTCACATGCCACTTGTTCTGATTCTCATACCTAAGAACATCCTGTCACTGCCTCTTCACTGGAAACTACCAACTCCAAGACGTCATGACGCCATCCTTCAAGGAAGACACGGCACTGCACCGCTGCTGAGTCACTTGCAGGGTGTTCATTGGATGTCTGCGTGGGGTTTACACTTAAACAGGAAAAGCTCGTGCTAAGTCCACTACTGACAGCCATAATTGATTAGCATCCCCAACACAGCTCATCCATCCTCCCTTCCTCTCTCTCTGTGTCTATCTTCTTCCTTCGTATACACCCTGGTGTCAATCAGGCTCGAGAGATCGAGACAGCCATCATGTCAGGAAATAAGAGCAGCACCCTCGAGGAATCAGACGTTAATGAATGAGAGGAGGTGGCGTGCTTCCACTCAGTCTGTATCATCCCCTAATACACGCCACACTCCAGGACAGAAAACAGCCTGGGTAGAAAGGAAATCCCACGTGGATCAGGGTTCTGATGGAGCTTGTCCACAATACACGCCACACTCCAGGACAGAAAACAACCTGGGTAGAAAGGAAATCCCACGTGGATCAGGGTTCTGGTGGAGCTTGTCCACAATACACGCCACACTCCAGGACAGAAAACAGCCTGGGTAGAAAGGAAATCCCACGTGGATCACGGTTCTGATGCAGCTTGTCCACAATACACGCCACACTCCAGGACAGAAAACAGCCTGGGTAGAAAGGAAATCCCACGTGGATCACGGTTCTGATGCAGCTTGTCCACAATACACGCCACACTCCAGGACAGAAAACAACCTGGGTAGAAAGGAAATCCCACGTGGATCAGGGTTCTGGTGGAGTTTGTCCACAATACACGCCACACTCCAGGACAGAAAACAGC
>JADBJO010013707.1:20000-27500 GCA_016801955.1 Conus betulinus
TGTTGGCCTGCAGCTAACTCTGGCCATGGAACAATTTCCTGCCCTCCGTCCTCCCTGCCACGTGCTGTGTGTGTGACGTGTAATGGGGGCTCAGGGGGATTAGCTGAGTGGCACTGTGCGGTCGTTCCTGGTGCCGTCAGAATGCTTTCAGTCACCATATGTTTCTCACAGTCGGCCAGCCTGCAGACTGCATTAACCTGATTGCTGTGCTGTGTTATGTGGTTATTCGTTGCAATCGTTTTTGTTAGTTTGTGAGGACTGACATGTTTCTTTCTTTGTTTGTTTTTTTCTGTCCCAGTTGCCGTCGCTTCTCAGTGTGTGTGTGTGTGTGTGTGTGTGTGTGTGTGTGTGTGTGTGTGTGTGTGTGTTAGAGATACAGAAAGTCTGTATGTCGTTATGCGTGTGTGTGTGTGTGTGTGTGTGTGTCTGTCTGTCTGTGTCTGTCTGTCTGTCTGTCTGTAGATGTGTGAGATGGAATGAGGGGAGGCCACATCCATGCTCTCTCAATGATTTTGCGCCAACACCACTCTTCCGGCTTTCACACTCAAAACCATCCTGTCCCAACCTCTGGGAACTGAGACCTATCAACTCCAGATCGTCACGACGCCACCCATCACAGGAGACACTGCTCCACTACAGAGTCAGTCACTCAGGAGGTGTTCAGTGTATGTCTGTTCAGGTTTACACTCCAGATAAAAGAAAACATATTTCACGACTAATGGCCATAATTGATTAATACCCCAGCCTCACCTCCTACCCTCTCTCTCTTCCTCTTTCTGTCTCTTTATTTTCTTCCTTCTTGTACACTCTGGTGTCAGTCAGGTTCGAGAGATCGAGACAGCCGTGATGTTAGGAAATACGAGCAGCACCCTCAAGGACTCATCCCTTGAATGAGAGGGCGTGGGGGGGGGGCGCGTTTCCACTCTGTCTGTATCATCCCCTAATACACGCCACACTCCAGGACAGAAAACGGCCTGGGTAGAAAGGAAATCCCACGTGGATCAGGGTTCTGATAGAGCTTGTCCACAATACACGCCACACTCCAGGACAGAAAACAGCCTGGGTAGAAAGGAAATCCCACGTGGATCAGGGTTCTGATGGAGCTTGTCCACAATACACGCCACACTCCAGGACAGAAAACAACCTGGGTAGAAAGGAAATCCCACGTGGATCAGGGTTCTGATGGAGCTTGTCCACAATACACGCCACACTCCAGGACAGAAAACAGCCTGGGGGTAGAAAGGAAATCCCCGTGGATCAGGGTTCTGGTGGAGCTTGTCCACAATACACGCCACACTCCAGGACAGAAAACAGCCTGGGTAGAAAGGAAATCCCACGTGGATCAGGGTTCTGGTGGAGCTTGTCCACAATACACGCCACACTCCAGGACAGAAAACAGCCTGGGTAGAAAGGAAATCCCACGTGGATCAGGGTTCTGATGCAGCTTGTCCACAATACACGCCACACTCCAGGACAGAAAACAGCCTGGGTAGAAAGGAAATCCCACGTGGATCAGGGTTCTGGTGGAGCTTGTCCACAATACACGCCACACTCCAGGACAGAAAACGGCCTGGGTAGAAAGGAAATCCCACGTGGATCAGGGTTCTGATGCAGCTTGTCCACAATACACGCCACACTCCAGGACAGAAAACAGCCTGGGTAGAAAGGAAATCCCACGTGGATCAGGGTTCTGATGGAGCTTGTCCCGCCTCTTTCCTTTTTCGTACCCTCTCACCCTCGTCCATCCTTCAGCACTGGTGGTATCATAGTGGTGCCCTGGGGAAATGTCCCACAGTATCTCTCAGATTTCATGTCTTTCTTGTGTGTCTTCAAACATGCAATATCTCTGTAGCAAGGCTACACACGTTAAACAAAGCGCGTGTTTTGATGAGTTGTAAAGATATTAGAGCTGTGTTTTTTTTTAAAGGAACTGCAAACGATATTCTCAATATTGTCATAAAGGAATGGCATCAACATGGTTTTAAAATCGATATAAAAGATTCATTAAGATATTGAGTTATCATCAGTTTTGACTTGTGTTTTTCTTTTCACTTTTTGTGTGAGATTAAGCAAAAACTTTCGCTGGCTGACGTAACCTTACAGGCAGTGCCACAACGTTTGCCCTGACTGACTACAGCGGACATCCATGTCACACTGCTTGTTCTGATTGGCTACATCTGACACCAATGCCGCAAACACTTGTTCTATTTCGCTATATTTGACAGTCTTGACACAAGCCTTGCTCAAATTGGCTACATCTGTCAGCCATGCCACAGTGCTTGTTCTGATTGGCTACATCTGATTGTCAGCACCACAATGTCTGTCTTGACTGGCTTCCTTCAAAAGTCATCGCCACCAGTTCTGACTGGCTCCATCCAGCAGACAACGCTGCAAGACCTGTTCTGACTGACCCCCCTCAGTGGGTGACGCCATCATGCTTGTCTTGATGGAACACAACTAACAGCCAGCACCACCACCTGCTCACAACGTCTGAAATGTACCAGCAGCGCCACCTACACCTCAGTTCTGGTGAGTCGAGAACTAGCCAAGTGGCAGCATAGAATCTGCTTCAGGGAGTCCCGGACGATTTGTTCACCACACAGTAAAGCACGAAGTTGAAGGAGAAGTTCAGGACCTGCATGAAGTTGGTCAGCGTGAGGACGATCTCCATCTTGGACTGGTCCATGGGCGAGCTGGAGGCCAGCATGAAGAACTTGAGTAACTCCCAGGGCGAGACCAGCACCAGGAAGGTCAGGATGACCGCTACCAAGGTGGCCGTTACGCTGTTCAGAGCCGTGTCCGAGTAGCGTCGTCTGCTGGGGGGTATGGGCCCCTGAAACAAACACATGGACCTCCTCAACGTGGCTGTCGGAGTTGGGGATGGAATTCTGGTCCCCTGTCTCAAATTTTCTGTCAGTCTGTCTGCCTGTTTGTCTGTCTATCTGTCTGTCTGTCTCTCTCTCTCTCTCTCTCTCTCTCTCTGTCTCTGTCTCTGTCTCTGTCTCTGTCTGTCTGTCTGTCTCTCTCTCTCTCTCTCTCTCTCTCTCTCTCTCTCTCTCTCTCTCTTCCTTGTGTTCTATATTCTGCCCTTTCACTATCTTTTGTTTCTTTACTTACTTCTTTATCTTTTTTTTATTTGTTTCATCCAACACATTTCTGTTTCGTTGATGAGGCGTGCAGAAAGAGCATTTGTCAGGGGTTTCTTCTGCGCTATGTGGTGCGCTCTCTCTCTCTCTCTCTCTCTCTCTCTCTCTCTCTCTCTCTCTCTCTCTCTCTCTCTCTTCTTCTTCTTCTTCTTCTTCTTCTTCTTCTCTTCTTCTTCTTCTTCTCTTCTCCTCCTCCACCTCCACCTCCTTCACTCTTGCTCACTCTTCCTTTCCCACCTTCTCTCTTTACACTCAGCCCTCTTCTTTTCCCAACATTTCTCTCTCATCACTAACAGTCCTTCCAATATTTTTTTTCACTGCCTCTTTCCTTTTTCTCCTTACTCATTCCTCCACCCAGCTCTCCTTGAATCCTGCCCTTTCCCTCTCTCCTCCACTGTATCTTACTCTTGTAGAAACACAGTGGAGACTTGTTTCTCCAGGGCACAGTGTCATGAACAGTGCGAGAACGTAGCCCGACATAGTGTTTGTCAAATGTTAAAACATAAATGACATCCCACCACGCAGATTCAAGTTATGTATTTCATGCTTTTGGTTTCTTCATGTGTTGCTGGAGATACACGCTGAGGGAGAAGTTTTGCTTATTATCAGTGAGAAGAGTCCTTTTTTGTCTGTAGACGTAGTTCCATTCGAGACATATTGATGAACTGTCATTGATGTTTAGCATCCCGCATGAGCTGCGTACAATTATTAGTGCAGTGACGTTTACATGGCACTAAAAGCAAAGATAGGAAGAACAGGTATTTTTCATACGTCTCTTGCAAAACCAGTTCAGATGAGAATGCGATTTTAATTCTTCATCTATCAATACACCTAAAACACGATGTTGATCTGTCTGCTTAATGGTGGCAGCGTTCAAATAGACGTTAGGTAAAGAGGAGCTAATGATGCTTTTCGCGAGTGGTTGTAATGACAGATTTAGTTTGGGCAAGCTGAAGCACCATTGGGTTTGTATTAGAGCAGCCTAATGATACATTAACACTTTTTTTTAAAAAGAGAAATGTTTCTGTTTGTAGACCGGATCCACTGGTTTGAAGCAACGAGTCTTCCACACATAAATCCGCTCTAACTGCCTCGTCTGATATGGATAATGGTGAATCATTGATGAGAGAGAGAGAAGGAGGAGAGAGAGAAAGAGACAGAGAGAGAGAAGGAAAAAAGAAGAGAGACAAGGAGAGAGAGAGAGAGAGAGAGAGAGAGAGAGAGAGAATGACACTTCCAGTTTACTGAAAAGAAACACTGCCTCCTGAAGAAGCAGACAATGCTCTTTCAGCGATTCTTAATACAAAACAACTGGGTGGGGAGACAGATATATCTGCAAACATAGAAACCCTACAGTTTTCTATCATGTATAAACAGTTTCATCTTGCATGTTCTGACAGACGATGTGATATTTCAGCAGCATTTCACCCATGCCGCCCATTCCAGCTCCTCGTCTACAGCCACAGCTTGACTTGTCCCCACCACAGCTCTGGCACCGGCAGTCCACAGGGAGTAGCCACTGTCAAGTCGTCATAATTGCAGCCCACCAGAGAGGATACTTTTTTTGCTTCTGAGTCACTTCGATGGTGTTGAGTGGTGCACATTCTGAGCCAGTTTAATGAGGACAGCACCTACTAAGCCCCCTACTGACCAAAGTCCTTGCTTAGTCGTGTAAGCCGGCGTGGGTGAGCTCTCCCTCTGGAGAGCGTCACCATGTGAACCCGACAGAACCTCACCAAGGATAGAAGAGGAAATCGAAACAGGTCATCATGACAGCAGGGCATAAATGGAGACAGAATTGAGACATTTTATACTCTGATCGATGAGGAAGAAGACGATGCTATGGGTCTCCGTTATCGTCCAAGACTGCATAACAGGACCGTACTCTATGCTCACTTTCGTAATACAGCCCGACGTCAACCAATCCCAAGAGATTCAGACACCTTCAGTGTTGGTCCGGAAATTCGAGCCACACTCTCAGAGACGTATCAGTTAAATGAATGAAAGTCGACTGTGTGGATCCAGTCTTCCCAGTTGAGCCCATTGCAGACTCAGTTCTGGGTAGTAGCCCATCAGAGCAGAAAAATCCAACAAGAGAATGACCCTGACAGGAATCGAATCCAAGACCTCCAAACCAGGAGTCTGTGATGCTAACCACTTCGCCATGGGGCTGGTTCGTCCAAGAGCGCAGTCATCTTCTCTTCCGTTGACCTTCCAGCTTCAACAACTGATCCCTCTCCTGATTCCTGGCCTTCTGCATCCAGAGGCCCACCAGCACCCCAGTCGTCCAACACCTTGCATTCCTAATCTTCGTCTGCACTGCCTCTCTCCTCTCGCTCTGTCTGTGTACTTTCTGTGTCCATGACTCTCTGCTTCGGTCGGTCGGTCTGTCTGTCTGTCTGTCTGTCTGTCTGTCGGTCTCTCTCTCTCTCTCTCTCTCTCTCTCTCTCTCTCTCTCTCTCTCTCTCTCTCTCTCTCTCTCTCTCTCCTGAGGTTCCCCTCTTTCTGCACCTCCCCCCCTTTTCCTCCTCCTCCTCTTCCTTCCACTCTTTGTCTCGTATCCTCTCCTTTAAAGTAAAGGTGAGTTTGTCGTCTGATTTCACCTCTTTCATCTTCTCTGTCCAGTTTGTATATAGGCACATCGATAATAGATCTCCCCAAAGACATGTCTGGCATCCATCGACACACAGTCTCTTTATCATACAGAGGCACCTTCAGGCCTCGTAAACGCCCTATGACATTGAACTTTATAAGGACATCTTAAGGAGCCTTTTAACCACAGGTTGAAGTACATCTTCCACCTCATCCATTGAGTTTGGTCTGACAATGACATCGACTTACCATTGACTACAATATACAAAGCAGAATAAGGCGGTTCTATTGTTCTCAAGTGGGTGGGTGGGGAAGGATGGGGTCCTCAGGGCTTGCCATCATCCTTATTCTGTTCTGTGGCAATTGTCATCTCCATCTCCCTGAATGACTCTACAACTGTGTACCCCGGCCCGAACTTGAGCAGTTAATGTCTCGTTTTTATGTTTGACACTTTAGTGTTTGGAATGAAAGGATAAAAGCTTGCTTACCCTGCTCTGTATGATTGGCTTGTGTTACCTCCTCCACGCGCGAAGAGTAGAATGAAGAATGTCACATGTCCTTGCCGATCTTATTCACGAGCCTTTCATCCCCAGACAGGTTCTATCACCGGAAAATAGCTTGGGGGTACTTCGCGGACAGAGTGTCTACTTGATTTCAAACTTAATTCAATAACAAAGCAAAAGAAACAGTGAAATACTTCATTCTGTGACGTATATAACAAAGTGCAATGTAGAATGCAATTCAGTGACAAAACAAACAGGATTTAGGACATCATTCATAGAAAAATGATGTTCAACACAATCCATGAAAAAAACAAAACGTAAAACACACTTCAGTAATAGCATAAAGAACGATGTAGAACACGGCCCAGTAACAAAGAACGATGTAGAACACAACCCAGTAGCAAACAACGATGTAGAACACAATCCAGTAACAAAACAAAGGATGATTTAGAACATAATTTAGTGACAAATCAAAGAACATTGCAGTACCTAACCCAGTAGCAAAACAAAGAACGATGTAGAACACATATTTGTAAATACGAAAAAGAACGATGTAAAACACAGTTCAATAACAACACGAAGAACAATGTACAACACAATCCAGTTACAAAACAGAGAGTGATGTAGAACACAATAATGACGAAACATAGAACGATGTAGAGCACAGTTCAACAATGAAATACAGAATGATGGAGAACACAATTCAAGGATAAAGCTAAGTATGACGTAGAAGACGGTTTTGTGATGAAACAAAGGACGATCTAGCGCACAATGCAGTAACGCAACAAAGGACGACGTAGAACACAACCCAACAACAAAACAAAGACGTAGAACAAAACAAAGAAAGAGGTAGAACATATTTCAATGACAAGACAAACAGCAATGCAGATTACGATTTAAGACTAAAACAAAAGAACAACACAGAGTTATAACACGACGAAACAGTGTGGAGGAACAATGAAACAAAGAATGATGTGGAACACAATTGTAAAGTAAACCAAAGAGCGATGCAATACTAAAGTCGATGCAAAAAAATGTAATGTAGAACACAATGAAAGGACAAGATTTTAATATGGTGGGCCACACGCTTCTATAACAAAACAAAGTAAATTTAAATAAAGAAAACAGTCAGATGGAGCTGACAGAATGAAAAGAGAGCCTACATTAAGTTGCTGTGGTTTGTTTGCTTTTTTTTTATGTTGTCTGTGGCTTGCTCCTCGGGATTGAATAATCCGATTCCGTGTGTTTGGTGTGTGAGT
>JADBJO010013707.1:32500-37500 GCA_016801955.1 Conus betulinus
CTGTTGTCCAGCATCCTCCACGAGAGTGGGGCAGTATTTCTGCCAATGACAGAGCATGTGTCCACTGGTGCTGACTGCAATGATCAGAACACATGAAGGATCGTTATGGCCGTTAATACTGAGTTTTTGTGAAGCCAAATAGCCTGCACTATCTCTGAAAGATGAGAACATTCTTTCCCAACCTGAAAAATGTTCAACAGTCCTAAGTCACACACATACACACACACACACGCGCGCGCGCGCGCGCGCTCACACATACACGCATGCACGCATGCACAGGCGCGCGCGCACGCGCGTCCGCGCGTATGCGCACACACACACACACAGATGCACATGCGCACAAACACACACCCGCGCGCACACACACACACACACACACACACACACACACACACACACACACACACACACACACACACACACACTGACTGACTGACTGACTGAAACAATTTATTGTCAGATTAACTCAAAGTTGTACTCACACACACACACACACACACACACACACACACACACACACACACACACACACACACGAACACATGCGCGCGCACGCACGCACGCACATGTACGCACGAACGCATGGTACATCTCACGTAATCCCTTTCAAAAAAATTGTAATCGAAGTTGTTAGCTGACGTGAACAGTCTTAGGCAAATTTCTAAGTCATAAAAAAAAAATAAAAATGAAGTTTTGAGCAAAGATGGAAAGCCTGACGTGAACTAGCATGAGTGGAGTAATCTTGGTAATTGTCATGATTGCTATACATACCCAGCAGTCAGGGTGGAAACTGTGGAAATAGTATCATTTACAATGATACGGCCAAAGAATAATAACACTCTTGAAGAGAGTTCGACCACTTTCAATCTTTGTCAAGTAAAGTTGCCCTGGGAGATAAGGAATGAAGGGTAGTTATCAACGATGCAGAAAATCGGTGCCCCCACCGCCAATTTCGCCAGAGGAGGTTTTGTTGGTCCTGTGGGAATCAGTAAAGCCCAGATCATGTCATTAGTGCGTTACAAACGAAAAAAAAACAACGCCAGTATTCTACTAGTTGATTTTTCTAAACTTTTTTTTTCAGTAGATTGATTTAATGACGGTTTCTTCCCCGAAAAAAAAAAAATTGGACGGTTATTTTCTGCATTTGTTTTAAGGAATGTGACATTAATGATCCTGACGATCGTGGAGACATTTCTGTGCTGAACGTTGCAGCAGGAAGAAACTTTTGAGTAGTGCTGGACAACAGAAGGTCTTCAGAGAAGAAGCCCCTTTTTAACTTCTTCACCTTTTGAGTAGTGCTGGACAACAGAAGGTCTTCAGAGAAGAAGCCCCTTTTTAACTTCTTTCACACTGTGGAGGCCGGGCTGTGTTCAGGTCATGTCCCCCTAGTGTGACCTTCACCCATCGCTTTGTTGTTGTTGTTGTTGTTGTCGTTGTTGTTTGTTTGTTTGTTTGTTGTTTTTTTTGTTTTTATTTGCCTGGATTCGAACTTGTACCTTCAGGATGGCTGGGCATCCCATGGCCAAGTCGCATTATAATAAAAGTCTAAACCGCTTTGCCCTCAGACATCGCATGCGTAAGCCCCATAAAGTTTTTATTTTATCCAGTCTCTCTGTTCTTCCACTGCTACATCCAACTGGAATTCTGCTTAGTTCCTTCCGCCAATGTCTTAAGACCTCTCTTGGTTCTTTTTTTTTTCGTCCAGAAATCGAGAGCTGTTCAAGGAAACTGTGGTCAGACGTACCTGCAAGTCCCGTTGTTGCAAACTCTATAGCAAGAACTAGTTAGTTTGTTAGTTAGTTACTTACTTTTTATTTAAAGTCTTTTCATCGTGTTGATGATTTTTAGACTCTAGCAGAGAGAGAGAGAGAGAGAGAGAGAGAGAGAGAGAGAGAGAGAGAGAGAGAGAAAGACAGACAGACAGACAGACAGACAGACAGAGAGAGAGGAGGCACAGAGACAGACAGACAGACAGACAGAGTTACAAAAAACGAGCAACTGTACTACCTAACAAATAACTAGCTAACCCACATATTGAAAGGTTCAAAATATTAAACTGATCCCAAAATAACTTAACATTAGAAACAGGCTAAATACATTCTTCGACTTCTGGAGGTAGGAAAGTTTTCATTGAAGCACATTTTACCGTCAGTCAGTTCTGCAGAGCAGGCATACTCAATGTCTTTACAGTACTTTGTCGTTAAAGCATTTAACAAAAGTCTGCACGACAAGGTAACAACTGATCTACTGCACATCGAGTATTCAATAATGAAAAATGGTTTGTCCCAGAAGAGAAAAAAACGTCGCATCGTTTCATTTTCTATTATGTTAAACATTTCTTCTGAAGTTTCAAAATTTCAAAATGGAGCGACTGATGGCGGAGAACGAAGCAAAGTTTAGAAAGAGTGGGGGTTAGTTTCCGCCGAGGACATTGACGGACAAAAAAATGTACTTTGTTCGTCAATGTCCTCGGCGGAAACTAACCCCCACTCTTTCTAAACATTTCTTCTGAAGATAAACCGCAAGGCAGTTCAATAGCATTCAAAGTGTTTCTCGCGCCATTTTTTTGCGAGATGGTCAAAATATTCATTGTAATAAATGCCATAACGGAATGGTATCCAACAAAAGTCAACATTGGACCCTTTGAATGGAATGCAATGAATCAGGCAAGGACTGGCTAGACAACCAACTTCCCTCACGTGACCGGGCTAGACTGGCCTATTTGTCAGTGTCATAAAAGTAAAGTGAGTTTTCTAGACATACTTCTCTGTTTTGTGGATATGTTTTTTTCCCTCAATTCTGATGTCATAATCTCACTGTGAGTTCAATCAAATGGGGAAACAAATAGTAACAGGACACCCGTATAGCACTTTTCAAAATTGTATAGCATTTTATAATAACAAAAGTGCACATGCAAGTAACATCACTCTTTTTTTCACATCTCACACACACACACACACACACACACACACACACACACACACAACATGACACAAAATGACTAAGCAAAATGCAGGAAGCGTTTTATGTGTCTTAAAGGCGTAATGGCATAATCACTAAAAAACATAGAGCAGGCTGGTCATCATAAACTTACACCATTTTGCTGAATTTTATATATTTACTCAACTTTAACAGAACATTCTTGCCAGCCAAGAATAGTCTGCACAGGTTGTAAACAGATTTCACACTCGTATACTTTCTGGGAATAAAACGTACTCGTAACTCTTCATACTTTGGGCATTCCATAATGAAATGAAATTCGTCTCCAACATCTTCACAC
Source organism: Conus betulinus (assembly GCA_016801955.1). NCBI lineage: Eukaryota > Metazoa > Mollusca > Gastropoda > Neogastropoda > Conidae > Conus > Conus betulinus. The sequence continues at coordinate 35,781 of JADBJO010013707.1, forward strand.
ACACACACACACACACGCACGCACGCACGCACGCACGCACGCACGCACACACACACACACACACACACACACACACACACACACACACATAAACGAGAAGGGTGAGTCAGGGGGGGAAGCTGCTTGAAACGAAATGTTTATAGATTTTTAGATTAGTGTGGAAGGATAAACGTGATGGACTTGGCAGACGGAGATGGACAATAAGTGCCACATTCGAGTAGCAAAAATACTAAAATTCTCCTCGTCTGTGCCTCTCTTTTATAACCTCAGACTGCCCAAGATCCTGTCATCAGCAGAAGAACGGAGGGACCTCGATGGAACTTGATGTTTCAAAAGTTCAGAAAGACATCGGGATGCCATTCCATTAGTGACTTGGGAGAGCGAAGACAGGAGGTTTTTGTACTTTACTCTTCGCTCAGTGGAAGCCACTGGGGCTCTTTAGAGAGAAGTTTGCAGTGTTGAGACATGCATGTTTTTAAAACACGAGTTTGGAGGCAGAAAATTTGAACCCCATCGGAGATAAAATCTTAAAAGAAAGATTACTCTTCCGTCGAACGAACGAAAGGAGAAAACAAATTACAAGATAAAACGCGACAGTTTCGACCTCTTTGGCCTTCTGTAGGCAAGATAAACAACATTCGAGGAAAACGAAGAAGGAACAATCATCTATCTCCGCAAACTGGGCGCAAAATGGACGTGAGAGGTCCAAAATGCTTGCAGTAGTTCACATCTCTGTTGCTCCTAGAGTCAGAACCAGTTAGAATCTTTGGGTATATCCAGTCTCATGTCACTCTTGCTAATCTTGTTTTCATTATGGAGGGTGTGGGTTGCACTCCCATCCCCCAGTACATCCTGCTCTCGTGGCCTACATGTCATAGCTGATCTTCTGTCTTCTGCCTTATGGAAGGTTCCTGCTGGGGTTTCTACTGTCATGGGTTTTGTACTCCCAGTTCTTATAGAACAGGGAGTTCTTCAGAATGGGAACGAACAAATGCTGTGTGTGTGTGTATGTGTGTGTGTGTGTGTGTGTGTGTGTGTGTGTGTGTGTGTGTGTGTCTGTCTGTCTGTCTGTCTGTCTGTCCGTCTGTGGTCAAAATGTGTCCACTCACTCCAGACAAAACTACTGGGCCGATCTTTCTGAAAAATTTGTAGGTGTGTTTATTATGGGTCACGGATGATGCCCGATGTTTTGTTTTTACCGTTATATCCGTTACTAGCGGCTGTAACGGTCCGTAAACGGTTTTCTTCTTTATGGAATATCTCAGAAAGTACTCGGTCGATCTCTCTGAAAATTTTGTAGTGTGTTTACTATGGGTCACGGATGATGCGTGATGTTATTTTACCGTTATATCTGTTACTAAAGGCTATAACGGCCCATAACGGTTTTCTTTCTTTATGTAATATCTCAGAAAGTACCTGGCCGATCTTTCGAAAATTTGTAAGTATGTTCATTATGGGTCACGGATGATGCCCAATGTTTTATTTTACCGTTATATAGCCGTTACTAACGGCTGTAACGGCCCAAAACGGTTTTTCCTCTTTATGGAATATCTCACGTATATTCAAGATAAACTGGGGATACGTTTATATGCTTTACATTTTGTTTTTTTTTTTCCTTGCACTAATGGTCACACGCGTTGTCTCTTTAGGTAACTCTTTTTCCCAAATCAAATCTTAATCAAATCAATTGAGAGATCGCAGACGCGCCGAAAGAGGACGA
>JADBJO010013707.1:47500-50000 GCA_016801955.1 Conus betulinus
TACACAGGCAGAGCCTTTCAATCAGCTAGAGTGGACATTTCAGAGTGGTCATTACACCCCAGACCAGGTGCGTTTATGGGTGGCGGGGTTGTGGAACGGCTTCTGCATATGGAGATTGTCTGCCGTGTGAGCTGGATTTGACTTTGGACGAAAGGACGGGTCACAAACTGAGAACGGGTGCTGCTGTTCCCATAAAGAGCTCCATATCTAGTGATGGATACAACATGAGGCAGGAAAGAGCCGACAAATTAACCCTCTGCCGAGTCACCTCCCGATCAGTGTGAGGCTCTCTCCCGTATCAATTCCCAATCATTTGAAAAATTAACTCTCTGCCGTATCACCTCTCAATCATTTGAAAAATTAACCCTCTGCCGTATCACCTCCCAATCATTTGAAAAACTAACCCTCTGCCGTATCACCTCCCAATCATTTGAAAAATTAACCCTCTGCCGTATCACCTCCCAATCAGTGTGATGCTGCTCAAGGCGGCAAATTGAGGCTGAAGGAGGCTCTATCTTATCTCTGTTTTGGTCTTTGTTTTTCACTTTTTCAAGGTCATAAGGTGTGAGACACACTATGTCCTTTCGCGCGCGCGCGCGCGCGCGCGCGCGCGCGCGTGTGTGTGTGTGTGTGTGTGTGTGTGTGTGTGTGTGTGTGTGTGTGTGTGTGTGTGTGTGTGTGTCTGTCTGTCTGTCTGTCTGTCTGTCTGTCTGTCTGTGTGCGTGCAGGCATGTGTGTGTGAGTGTGTGTGTGTGTGTGTGTGTGTGTGTGTGTGTGTGTGTGTGTGTGTGTGTGTGTGTGTGTGTGTGTGCGTGTGTGTGTGTATGTGCGTGTGTGTGCGTGCGTGTGTGTGTGTGCGTGTGTTGTTTGTGTGTGTGTGTGTGTGTGTGTGCGTGCGCGCGTGCGTGCGTGCGTGCGCGCGTGCGCGCGTATGTGTGTGGTTTGTGTGTGTGTGTGTGTGTGTGTGCGCGCGCGCGTGCGTGCGTGTGTATGTGTGTGTATGTGTATGTGTGTATGTGTGTGTGTGTGTATGTGTATGTGTATGTGTGTGTATGTTGTGTGTATGTGTGTGTGTGTGTGTGTGTTGTCCTCCATTTGCCCGCTGGGTTACTAACTCGTCTCGTCTTTTGTGCTTTCTGTCATGTCTGAGGTCGCTCACTTTTCGCCCTCTTCGTCTAGCCGCGTTTCCTTCTTTTCCATCTCTTTCTGATCCCCTACGTCCCCCACCATTCCTCCCTGTCCCCGCCACCCCACACCCCCTCCCCTCTCCTTCCCTCCCAACCTGTATGGCCAGAGAAACGTCATCAGACGCGGAACACATACGGACACCATGTCATCCAGTCTCATAACTCTTTTGTGTCAGACCCCTTCCTTGGGCTTATTTCCTGTCTGCACTCAGTAATTGGAGCTGGAACTGACCGAGATGTCACGGAGAGAAGAAGGGGGATAGAGCCAGCTTTCCGTGATGTCTTTGGTGCATTGGGAACTTTGCCTGCCTCCAGACAGCTGATCTGTGACTGATGGTGAAAGAGAGCTTCATCAGCCAGTCAGTCGGATTACGTACAGACAGATCGACACCATCAGAGCCCCAGGTGCCAAGTAGCAGGCAGGAAGAAAGAAAGAAAGAAAGAAAAAAAACTAACAAAAGAATTTGATGGCATTGTTTGTCTTTGCAGCGTACTATTTTAGTTTGTTTATTCCTTTGTGGTTAGTTGGCTGGTCGGTTGGTCGGTTGGTTGGTTGGTTGGCTGGCTGGCTGGTTGGTTGGTTGGTTCGTTCGTTGGTTCGTTGGTTGGTTGGTTGGTTGGTTGGTTCAGTTGGTTGGTTATGATTAATTGAAAATTGAATTTACTTCTGTTACAAACAAAAAGATCAAGATTCGAGGTAGAAGGAAAACAAGACAGAAGGAAACAAGAAGCAAATTTGATGACAGGAAAGTGAGAACAGGAGAAGATAGAGCAAAAACAGAGAAAGAAGAAGAAGCGAAGGCAAAAAAGCAAGTGGACGAAACAAGAGAAAAAAAAGAAGAAGAGGAAGATGAGAAGAAGAAGAAGAAGAAGAAGAAGAAGAAGAAAGTAAAGATGATAGTGATGATAATGGGAGAGGAAGAAGAAAGAGGAAGAAGAAGAATTTTTAAAAAATCGGTATTGGAACGTGGAGATATGGGTGACAGAAGGGACAGCATCCAGCTGAGGAAAAAGATTTCAACAAGGGCAATAAACAGCCCAATAAAGGGAGACAACAAATTATCCACCAGGAGAAGAACGCCATGGCGATGGAGACGAGAATGACAACGCCAATAATGACGACAGCTTCGATGGTAATGACGATGAAAGCAAATTTCACACAGAAAATTGATTCGGCTTTTAGTGAAAAGATCTGCATGAGACGTTGAAGGGTGCCAGATTCGATTCTGAACTAGGGCAGCCCCACCCCCTCCCCCTCATACCTCTGCATAATTTTAATTCCCCCTATTCTCCCAACTCCCACACAATCACTC
>JADBJO010013708.1:0-28505 GCA_016801955.1 Conus betulinus
CTTATTATATCATAAAAAAAAAAAAATCAATATATCTGATGCTTCCTACCCATTGAGGACATTCATCCACCTCAACTGGTCTATTCACACATCCGCAATCATTTCCTCCACCGAATCACTAGATCAGCCTGCATCTGTGAACGTCATCCATCAACAGTAACATCTAACCTCTGCTGCCCTCTCCACTTTTTGTTCCAACATATCTCTCATCCTCAATATACCATTAACCTCCTGTTGTTATTATCTGTGAACATCTGCCAGCAACAACCACCCCCGACAACCCCTTTTGAAACTACAGCTGCCACAGCTTACCCCTCAACATCACCCATCAACATCGTTCTAGCCACACCCCCACAACATTATCATTGAGCATCATGGAAAATGATATGCAGCAACACTGTCATCATCGCCTCTTATCCATATCCTTAATCCCCTCTCCCAGTGTTACTTTTTGTCGGGTAGGCATCCCCCCATCAGCTTCAGTGATCATCATTGTTCAACATATTAGAGCTGATATAATAAAGAAAAAAGAAAAAAAAAAAAGAAAAAAAAAAAAGAAAAAAAAAAGAACAACACAAACAAGATAAGGAGGAGACTGGTGGAGAGGATCAATATCTTCAGCCGATGCGCATTGCTGTACGCTAGACACAACAGATAGGACCGTACAGACTGTTAAGGGGAAGCGGGAGTGGATGGAAGCGGGGGGGGGGAAGGAAGCGGGGATGGGATGAAGCGGGGGGTGGGGGGGTAGAAAAGCGGGGCAGTGGAGGGAAGCGGGGGGGGTGGATGGCAGCGGGGCGGGGGGGGGGAGGGTTGGGGGGGGGGAAGCGGGGAGTGGATTGGAGAAAGAGGGGGGGGGGGGGGGGGGGGTGGAAAGCGGGGAGGGGTGGTTGGAAGGGGGGGGTGGGGGGGGGGGGGGGAAGTGTGGGCAAGCGGGGGGTGGAGTGGGGAAGCGGGGGGGGGGGGGGGGGGGGGGGAAAAGGGGTGGGGAAAGCGGGGAGGGATGGAAGCTGGGGGGGGGGGGGGGGGGGGGTGTAGGGGGAAATAGCGGGGGGGAAGCTGGGCGGGGGGGGTCGGGGGGTGGGGGGGGAAGAACGGGGAGTGGGTGGAAGCGTCGAGGCGGGAGCGGGAGCGCTGTGACGAGAAAAAGTTAGAAGAGAACGAAGCTGAAGAGGGAGACCGGGAATTCCGTATGTTTTAGCCCACCCCCTCCCCTCCTTTTTTTTTTCCTCTGAAGAGAAAGAGGTTGGTCTTCTCTCTCTCTCTCTCTCTCTCTCTCCCTCTCTCTCTCCCTCTCTCTCTCTCTATCGATATATATATATGTGTGTGGTGGGTGTGTGGTGTGTGTGTGTGTGTTGTGTGTGCGCGCGCGCGCGCGCGCGCGCGCGCTCAAGATCTCTTCTTATATTGCATTTTTCATTGGTTTTACATGTTCTAGGGAAACACCATTTAAGTCTATTCCCTAACATCTCTTTGATGGCAACAGCATATACCAACGTTACAAAAGAGAGAGAGAGATAGAAGAGAGAGAGAGAGAGGGCGGAAGAGAGAGAGAAGGAGAGGATAGAGAGGGGGAGGGGATTTTCCAGAGAGATGTATTTTCCCCGCACATCCAGTAGTGCACATCCCAGTAGTCAAATCAATCTCTTCTCGTAAGTGAAACTAATGCCAGTGTTTAAAAACAAAAACACAAACCATTACAAGCGTATTTTATTATTAGAAGGTATTTTAATGCGTACGGGTCTGAACTCATGAAATTCAAAGTATGTAATCTGTGCGGCAGGGAAAGAAAACGGAGGAAGAGAGATGGCGAAGTGATGGGGGTGAGCAGAGAGAGAGAGGAGATGAAGAAGACGAAGAAGAAGAAGAGGGGCGAAGAGAGAGAGAGAGAGAGAGAGAGAGAGGAGAGGAGAGTAGAGAGAGAGAGCGAGGAGGCGGAAAGGGGGGGGGGGGGCAAAATAAATGAATATAAGAAAGAGGAGATGAGAAAAAGGACTATTGAATTCATGTACTGAACAATAAACTGCAGTATTAGTAGTTAAATGTAGTAGTATATTAGGGACTTAGGTAAGGCTCTCACGAGCCTTTATACGTCCCATCGGTATCATAACAAGTGTATAGGTCTGCTTTGTGCATGCAAATTTTCCAACACTAATCAACATCAAATTTCCCAACTAAGCGATATGAGTCTCTATCTAGTAGTTTTATATGATTGATTAATATCTGATTGCATTTTAGTAGTTATTGCAAGTGCATTCCAATGATGAACAACACTAGTGCTAAATGTATATTTTCGAAGGTTAGTACGGCTGTAATTAAAAAAAATTTGAAGTCAGAGTGCCTTGTTAATCGTGCAGTATTAATACTGAAAAAAAATATTAACATTTAAAGCATCTAAATTAGTTATTATTTTATACACCTGAATAAGATATTCTCCTCTGAAACGTCTGTATTTCAGAGATAGTGAATTTGAATATGACAATAGTTTCTGTATATTCCCAATCCTTTATTTTATGTATCAGTCTAGTTGCCCTTTTTTGTACTCTCTCTATAGCTATGGATCGCCTCTTTAAGTAGGGACTTCGAACGGTATTACCATATTCTAAAATGGATCGCACCATTGATTTGTATATCGTGTGCATACCATTTTTACCTCTCATAGTATATATCTCATTGGGTTATTATTACCTATATGAAGTACTTTGCATTTAGTTTCATTAAAATATAAACTCCATTTATCTGACCATTCATTTAGTTTGTCAATATCATTTTGTAAGATTTTACTGTTTTTAGTTGAGTTATATATATTTTTGTATCATCAGCAAACACTTTGCAACAACTCTGTATGCCTTCAGGTAAATCATTTATAAAAAGAGTAAATAAAATAGGTCCTAAAATACTGCCTTGTGGAATACCACTTAGTACTTTAGCTTCTGAAGAATATTCCATACCAATTCTAACTTGTTGTGTTCTTGAGTTGAGAAAGTCTTTAATCCAACTATAAATGGATCCTGTTATATCATAGCTTAGTAGTTTTTTTGCAATAAACGTTTATGTGGTACAGAATCGAAAGCTTTCCTTAAAATCTAAGTAGATAACATCCAAACTTTGATTTCCATCAATAATTTGAGTAAAACTTTCCATTACTTCTAATAACTGAGATACACATGATTTTATGTTTGCGAAAGCCATGCTGACAAGGTGAAAAAAGATTATAGTCTTCCATGTATTGTATCAAAGAATCCCAAACTAAAGATTCTAATATTTTACAGATAACACAAGTCAAACTTACAGGTCTATAATTTCCTACGTTGTATCTAGTACTTTTTTTTTTTTTTCAATTGCCGTCACAGTTGCGTTTTTCCAATCAACTGGAAGTTCACCAGAGTCAAGATATATGCACACAGAGGCCAAGTCAGCTGTTGGCTCAATTCTTTTAATACTCTAGGGGGAATGAGATCTGGTCCTGGGCTTTCTTTAGATTAATATTTTGCAATTTATGTTTCAACTGCTTTGGGCATTACTTGTAAATCAGTAATAGTTATACCCGCCTGAATTTTCTCTATTTCAACATTTGGTAAGTTAAAAGTAGTTTCTTGAAATAAATACACTTAAAAAAAAAAAAACTATTTAATTCTTCAGCTTGTTCCTCATCTGTTGTCGCCATTTCTCCATTTAATTTATAGACAGGACTGATTCCAGTTTTTGACTTTATTTTTGACTGGACATACTTCCAAAAATATTTAGGTTTTTTTTGCCTTGCTATTTTCTTTTCATATTCTCGTTTTGCTTAATGATTTTGTTTGCATTCATATTTCTCTTTTTCACATGATTTTGATGATCAATATTTTTGTTGGAATATATATATATATATATATATATATATATATATATATATATATATATATATATATATATATATACTTTTTGCAAAAATTGTGTTTTTTTCTTAACATTTCTTTTGATTTTGCATAAATTGTATTTTTTTTCTTAACATTTCTTTTGATAGTTTTGTTTATTCATGGGGAATAAAATTTGCTTTAAAAAAAATCTTCAATGGGTACATACTTTTTCATCAAATTACTTATTTCATTCTTTATTTTATTCCAACAGTCATCAACAGTGCCTTTTAGAAAGTCACTCCACACAATCTCTTCTCATTGATACATAGTCTCCCTTTCCAAGTTCAAAACTATACTCAGTATTAATTCCCAGTGGCTCGATTTCAGTATAAAAATCAAATATTAAGGTTTCGTTGTCATTTTTTTCCCTACATGGTCATATGTTTTTTATATAGAAATAAACTGTTCATCATACACTAACACTAGATCAACTATGTTTGAGCTTTGCCCTTCTCTTCTTTCAGTTGTCTTTTTTTTAACCATTTGAATTAAGAATGCATCTTGAATAGTTCTAAAAACTCCATGTCAATAGAATTTATCACCGTGCCATTCCATTTTATATTTGGAAAATGAAAATCTCCCATAATATAATATATTTTGTCAAAGTTCTGAAAAATTTTATTATTGAAAAGATTTAATAATTCCTGGGTATTTTCTTCTGTTGAATTAGGACTCCTATATATACAACATATCAGAGACTTTTCAGTGATTGCAAGAAATAAAACCACACCAAACTGATTCTTGAAACTTTATGGAATTTAAATCTTCACACTCAATTGCGTTCAAATCTTTATCGACATATAATGCCAATCCTCTACTTGGTGAGTTATTAAAAAATAAATCCTACCCTTGAATTTCATATTCTATCATATTAAAATCAGTAATGTTTTTTTTAGGTTTTATTTTAGTTACTGCTATAATCTTAGGGTTACTATCTTCAATTGTTGCAAGTAGTTTTCCTCTCTTTTTTTGTTATCAATATTTGTATTAAAAACAAACAAACAACAAAAAAGGACAAGAATTACATCTCTCTACCAAAACTCACATTTTGATTAAAACTATGTACATCAGCTTGGATTTCAATAGATGGTCAATTTTCACTAACAGCCCTTTGCCTAATTTGGCCAGGCTGTTGTCTAGCTTGTCTTTCCACAATTGTACTGGAGCGAATTATCATATCTGTTTCACCACTGTTTACTCGCCTGCTCAATTCTTCTCTTAAAACTCTTTTGCCACTTCGAACATTTCTTCGACTTTCTTATCAATTGCTTCTATTTTCTTGTCAAAGCTTTCACCTGTATGACTGGATTCTAGCCTTTCAATGCGAGTTCACATAGATTGAATCATACCCAGCAGGACATCAATCTTGGCTTCTAATCTACTTTTTCTTGCTGCAGTAGCTTTTTTTACAACACTTCTGACACACCCACTAGATATTGTCCCCACCCTCTTGCAGTACTTTATACTCACTGTTACTCAGAGAGGTGCAGGTTCTATGACACCAGTCCTTGCATGTATAACATTCGATACATTCCTCACCTTCAAAAATAGCCTTATCACAAGTTAAGCATGTCCAAGGAGTTTTTGACATTTGTTTTGACGCTTTCTCAACAGATTTTCTCCTGGTCTCATTGTTTCCCACTACTACTCCAATTTCTCTTTGAATTTGAACTGTTTCTTCTTGGTGGTGACATCGTAATGGCCGAGAAAAACAGGAACAAAAAGAAATAAAAGAATAGGATACAATTTTTAGTAGAGAACGAACAGTGCCGCCATCTTGAACAAAAAGAGTGAGTAAGGGACGCTCAGTCCAAAAATCTACTCTCGTAGTTAGTTATTTATTTTCACTGAAATACAATGAAATATTTCAGTCCTAAGTGGCCAATTTGCCGGATATATTTTTTTTAGTTTAAGAGGAGGTCAGAAAACCAGAATTGACACAATTTTTAGTCCTTTTTCAAAAACACCAATACGAAACGCCTCCTCCATGCCACGCATGCGCAGGCCATATCTGACAATAAGTAGTTGCATCCCTCCACTCTTCCCACACACACAATGTCACGGGCGGACCAGTGTTTGAATTAATACATTGAGTTTTAATGGGCTGTTCGTCACAGAGGTTGACAGGGGCTTACACCTAGTATGTGGAGTGCAGAGGAGAGGGGGGTAGCTCCTCTGTCACATTCAGTTTGTGCACCGCCCGTGTGGATCATGCATCCCTTCAGTAAACCCTCACACAGGTGTAGTGTGAGAGGGAAGTGGGAGACCTGGATGAAGGGTGTATGTGTGTGCGTGTGTGTGTGTGTGTGCTGTCATTTTAATAACGGTGCAGAGAAGTGTCTTGCACGTGTTCTGTGCGTAAAGTGTGTTGTTAATGCTAAGCGTGGGCTGAATGTGAGTATGTGTGTTTTATGTAGGGTGGAGGGGGAACCTTCTGCGCTATGCCAGTGTTCGGCGCTCTCATTCTTTTTGCTTTTGCTTTTTCCGGTAAGAGGCCACGTCCTCCGTTGGTAGCCATATTTTGTTTTGCCACTTCGTCGTGGAGAGTAGCGGAACCGGGCCGGAACCCTTCGCTGGGCGGAAGGCAGTCCGCTGAGCTTGGAAGGATATCAAATCCTTGGGCTACCAATACACATTCTTCCGAGTCGTCCCAGACTCTTACTTCCTTCATTGGGGGTGGCGCATCTGCTGGTGGGGCTTTGGGCTCTTTGTTGAGTGAAGCTTTCCAGTGGGTTCTCTTCTGTCTTCACCCGCCGTTCTGGTAAATATGCATGTATAAAAATGGGGTGTGTTGTATTCTCGTTGGGTTTGAAAGTTTGTACGCCAAGATGGGATTGGCATTCATTCGGTCAGTACATGTGGGATTGGCATTCATTCGGTCAGTACATGTTTAAGTGGCATTGATGTCATTTATTTTAAGTTGAATGTTTAGTAATGGCTCTGTTTGGGGAGCTACTTGTAGGCTTGACATATGTATCTAGTTCTGTGGTATTGGAGTCAGTCATATTTGGATAAATATCGGAGTCGGGATATTCCAGAAGCGATACTTCAAAGATTGAAGCAAATTTTTAAAGTTATTTTTTTTTTTTTTTTTAAAAAAAAAAAACAAGCCGGATCCGGACCGGAACGAGTTGCCGCCGACTAACATTCAGTCGACTAGCGGTGATTTCCGATGTGGCGCTCCCGCCATAGGTCCCGCTCCCTGTCTTGTTTGTTTTGACTCTGTCGAGGTTTTTTGAAATATTTTTTTTTGTGTGTAAGTATTTTGTAAATAATATGGAAGAATGAATGAGTTTGATGGAATTTCATCTGGCATTAATTTAAAATGTAATGTGAACTTCCAAGAGTTTATTGTATTGTAATTTGTAATGTGAATGAGACGAAATTGAGAATTGTAGTAAAGGAAAACAAGGAAATGAGGAAAACAACAATGATTCAGGAATAGATGAACCAAAAGAGAAACAGTTTGTAAGAGGTTTTTTTTCCTTTGAATTCTTTAAATAGTTTAAACTGTACGCACACGGTCCACACATGCCCTGCATTCACACACACAATCCACAAATATCATGATTATGCAGTGAGGGACTGACATCCGCCGCAGGGCGCTTTTCGTTTCTTATGGAGATAGGTCACAGTTGCTGACGTTGGGCGACCTGGAGGATGGTCCCAGAGAGGAGAATACCGGAGCCGAGCCTGAGGAGTGCTGGAGGAGTCCGGCGCAGGAAGGAGTCTCCTAGACGCCACTGAGGAGAGCAGCCAGTCTTGCTCCGGATATCTACTCAGCGGAACACTCTTGGAACCGTCTCTCAACAAATAAGTTATGTGGCAAGTGTGTGTGGTGTATGGGCTGTGGATTTTGTGTGCATGCGCTAGTGTGATCTAATGTATATTGTTATGCCCTGTTTGTTGTATTAGTTTGTTTCTCCCCCTTCCTCTTCTATTTGTTGGGGGTAGCTTTAGTTGGTGATAGGTTGGGTGGCAGTGAAATCCGGGTGGTGGTGTTTTTCTGGGGGGCCCTCTATATCGGTTATTTTGTCCCTTAGCGATAGTTAGCTCCTGATAGGATCTGCACTCTTCTTTGGTTTTTTTTTTTTTTTCTTTGTAGTTATTCTTTTTCCTGTCTTTCCTCCCCTCTTCTTTGATAGGTACCCCATTTCATACATGGAATGTATGTGTGAGTGATTGGGATGATGTTTAATATACTTGGGTAAAATTTGTATATTTAAATTTAATAAATACTATTTGTTCCGTACTTCCTGGAGTGGTCTGGAGATAGTGAGTGGTTCAGTGTTGTGTCTCTATGCTCTTTGTCTCTCCCTGCCTCATTCCCCTGACAGGGTCGTTTACCCTTGACACACAAACACAACCCCCTCTCCCCTCTCCTTCACACACACACACACACACACACACACTACACACACACTCGCACACACACAACACACACACACACACGCGTGCGCGCGCGCGCGCGCGCGCTCACACACACACACACACACACACACACACGCGCGCGCGCGCGCGCGCGCGCGCGCTCTCGCTCGCTCGCTCGCTACATCCATAAAAAAAAAAAAATGTATGATCATTTCAACTGCACTCACATCATGTCTCTGCTAAAGTAGGAACCGATGTCCATCTTTAAATCTATTTTCAGGATCTTTCCATTTTTCATTTTCCCATTTGATGACCAAGCGGCCATTGTTGCAGAGTGCACTTGCTGTCTTCAACATTTTGTAATTGGCCTGGGTCAAGTCCTCCGCAACAATCACTCTGGTCTGTTTCAATTTTTCTCCGGGCAGTCAACACCTCTCCCCGCTTCCTCCTCAGTGAAAAAAAAAAAAAAGGGAGACTGATGGGGCGCGGTCTCACGCTTCCCGTGGACATCCTCCCCGACCGGTGGTCTGTCTCGACCATCAGCTGCCGACACTGAGACGCCTAGGTCTTGAGAAAACACCTCAACACATTTCATGACACAGAAAAAAAGAAAAAAAAGAAAACACCCGAAGGTGCTGGGGATGACCCAGAGAAGCACTGCCCTCACCTGCCCTTTGAGCAGTCCTGTACCACCCTTGGAGGCCTGCGCTGTGTTGACAATGGGTTTCAGGCACGCGCAGGACACTCCATTAAGATATCAAGGGACATAACTGCTCCTGAGCAGAGGTAAATCAGACTACAGGATGCAACTCATTACAGCCTTAAAGTAGCACCCCATGGGTGTACCAGCCCGTGTTTCATGACTGCAGAGCCCACCGGCGAAAAAACACCACCCTCCAGCCGTTGAGCACACCCCACAGACCCAACCACCCCTGCCCAAGGACAGATGAAGACAGTGCCACTCCAGACACAGCCAAGCTTTCGTCATACGGTCTTATGTGCCCTCAAGAGAATCCAAAGTTGTAGTCTTTCCCACTGTCAACAGGACTTTCCCTGTTGTCAGTGGGTCTCTCCTCACTGTCACTGGACCTTTCTCCAGGGTCAGCCTAGTTAAGGCAAAGAAAAAAAAAAAAGAAACACCCGAAGGTGCTGAGGAGGACCCAGAGAAGCGCTGCCCTCACCTGCCCTTTGAGCAGTCCTGTACCACCCTTGGAGGCCTGCGCTGTCTTCCCCTCTCTCCTCCTGCGCCTCTCTGATCCCGTGCACACGTACGTTCCACGACCGGCCGTGTTGTTCGTTGTCATTTTGCTCACTTCTAAGAGAGCTGGTTTCTTTCGGAATCTCGGCCAGTTGTGCTTTGAGGTCTGCATTCTCCGCGCGAGTTTTAGAAACCTCAGAGGAAAGTTTGTCATTTTCATTTTCTAGGTCCGTAACACTGCTCTCTAGTATTTCTATCATGTTTGTCATCAAAGTTCTAAGTCTCTTCATCTCCTCTCTCAGCTGATGAATGTCCTCCTTCGTAGAGAGCTTCGTCAAAGCCGCTTTAATTTCGCACAGAGTTTCTTGCATTGTCATTTCATCTACACTACTATCTAAATCCTGTTTCTGGTTCTTGCTCATGGTTCTGCTCTCTTGATGCGGGCTTGGGGTACTCACTTCACTCGACGACAGTTTCCGCTTTTCACCTCCTCTTCCCGTAAAATACCTAGAAATAGTGGAGATCATTTTTCATGTATTCTCCTGCCATTGTACATCCTAGGTTTGATAAATGTTGCGTCTTTGTAAACTTAATTGTTCATCTCTTGAGAAATAGAAGGGGGAATAAAGGGAGAAAAAAAGCTATAGAGCCACGTTCACCTCACCGCCAACATCTGCATCACTCCATCTTCTACACAGGAAGCTAACGCAATACGTCACAGTCTCCACAGAAAGAAAGTCAGTTGCTTCCCGCACAATAGTTCCATTTTCAAATTCCAGATAAGAAAAAAAAGCTCAATTCACAGACTGCGGAACATGGAGGTAACAAAAAAGACTTGAAAGCCTATCGCGTTACATAGCTCTCGTCAGACACGTCCGGCCACTTCGCTGAGCGGGTCATTCCATTTCAGCTAAGTTTAGTTACGTCGGAGATTCTGTGCAACTTGGGGTTGCCAGTGAATGACACTGTGTTGCACTGAATTGTACTGCAGAGTGAAGTATTGCATTGCACTGCATTGTACTGTACAGTGGAGTATTGCATTGCAGTGAACTGCATTGTAGTGCTCTGTCTTTTTGTTGTTAGTCGTTCTCCTTGGCGGCAGGAAATGTTCTACACAGATAAATGGATCCCACCGCGTCTGCGTTTTGTTGTTTGTCCTTCAGTCTTTCGTGGATTTATCTGTTGATTTATCAGAAACCCAGCTTAAAAGGCAAAAACGATGTGTTGTGTAGCTTGCGATAGGGTACATGAAACACCATTAGTAATCACGATAACAAATGAAACTGTAGTTTTTATTGGCCTTCTCTCTCTCTCTCTCTCTCTCTCTCTCTCTCTCTCTCTCTCTCTCTCTGTGTGTGTAAGGGAGGTGGTGGTGGTGGTGGTGGTGGTGGTGGTGGTGTGTGTGTGTGTGTGTGTGTGTGTGTGTGTGTGTGTGTGTGCGTGCGTGCGTGCGTGCGTGTGTGTGTGTTAATTCTTCAGTTTAACGTCTTTTCACTGAAAGTGATATCACTCGCGCGCGCGCACACACACACACACACACACACACACACACACACACACACACACGCAAGCACGCACGCTCGCGCGCCTGTGTGTGTGTGTGTGTGTGGGGAGAGAAAGAGAGAGAGAGAGAGAGAAACGGAGATTTCCTTCTGTATTCCTATGTTTTTAAACTAGAGCCTTTTTGTTTAAGGTCAAGGTCGGTTGGTCGCCCACACACGTCACGTCACGCCCACTCAGGTCACACCTTCCTTTCACACCCTCCTCAATGTTCGCCTGCCTGTGTCACGCCCGTGTCACGCCTCGTCACCCCCACCCACTCCATTCGCCCATCCACGTCACACACAACATATGTTTTTCCTCTCGTCACCCACCCCCGTGCACCCAACCACATCATGCTCTGCTTGTACGACCTCCCCCCCCCCCCCCCACCACCTCCCGCACACCCACGTATGTCACGCCCCGCATAAGGGCACCCATGTCCATCCCCCCCCCCCTCCCCCTCCCCCCCCCTCCCATACATTGTTCATACTGCATCTGTTCCACCCCACCCCCCGCCAGTTCGCCCACCCATGTCACGCCCTTCATCCACGACCTCTCTACCCCAATACGCCCACCATGTCACGCCTTTTATCTGCGCTCCCTCTGTCCCAATACTCCCATCCACGTCATACCCTTCATCCGCTCTCCCTCTGCCCAATATACTCATCGTATCATGCCTTTCATCTACCCTTCTCTGCCCCATTACACCCACCCACGTTACATCTTCGATCCGTGCCCCATCTTCCTTAATATGTTGACTATGTCACGCCCTTCATCTGAGCCCTTTGTCCCAGTACGCCTACTATGTCACGTTCCTCAACCGCCCCCTCTGCTCAAACACACCCACCCTTGTTATGCTCTTAATTCGCGCTCTCTGTGACCAATGTGCCGACCGAGTCATGCCCTGCTTCCACACCCCTCTGACCAATACGTCAATATGTGATCCAGTCATCCCGTCACCTCTGCCCCAAGATACAACCCCATGCCACTCCCTTCATCCGTACCTTCCCTACCCAATGCGCCCACCAGGTCATGCCCTTCATCGCGCCGTCTCTGCCCCAGTAGGCCCACCTGTGTCATGCATGCCCCGCATCCACGCGTCCTCTGACTCAGCATGCCCACCCACGTCACGCCCTTCTTCTGCATCCTCTCTATCCCAAAACGTCCACCCAAACCACGCCCTGCATCCAAGCCCCCTCTATCCCAATGCGCCCACTCGCGTCACGCCCTTCATCCGTCCCCTCTGTCCCGTTACGCTAACCCACCTCAAATAAGAGGCGGTAAGGGGGGAAAAGGGCGGATGAAGACGCCACAGAATTAAAAAAAAAAGGAACTTTTAGGTTAAATGGCATGAGAAAGAAACGATGGATGAAAACATGGTGAGTAAACGACGGATTGGGAACACAGTAAGCGAGAGCGATGAGGGCAATGTGAGAAAGGCCAGTGAGGACATTTTCGGAAATTAAAGGACGAAGACCGGAAAGGAAAGGATGAATAAGGGGGAAGATTTTCCTTCGCACCCCTGTGCTGTCTACAGTGAACAGCCTTAGGGTGTCAACGATCCAAGGAGCACGACGTTTTTAACTCCTTCAGGGGGCATACAATGCCATGATATTTCATTACAACAACTTTCACATGTACGGGAAGGAGCTCTTGTACACATAAGGGTGGTAGAAAACGAATTCTTTCCACATATATTTCTCTTCTAATCCTAATTTGAGATACTATTCCTGCCTTTGGGGACAATATATTCGTCAAATAGGGAGGGGCGGAAATCTAGCCAAAAGGGATCTTGCAGTTTGCGAGCCTTTTAGTTCATTAAAAGTAGCTGCTTATAAATGAAGTGCCATCGTTTTACTTCTTCGGTGTTGAGGACAATATGAACTGTTTGATGTCGCTGGAAGGGAAACTACGCACAGATTTCATATTATATTAAAAGGTGAATAAACGAGCACCCAAGTGACTGATCATCTAACTGCTCAACTGACTGACTGATTGATTGATTTTTTTAATTTTTGTATTTGTTATCAATAAATCTGGACTATTTTCTATTTGATCGACGAACGGCTTTCCTTACACCTTTCCTTAAACCAAGGAAATAATCGACTGTTAATCTTGCAATAAGCAAAGGAAATTCTGAGGTGTTGCTGTCCACAAGCGAACATGTGTGCGCGCGTGCCCCACCGTCCCCGACACACACACACACACACACACACACACACACACGCGCGCGCGCGCGCGCACACACACACACACGCACACACACGCTTGATTTATATCACTAATGTCGACACCCATTAAACTGAATAAGAAGCAACAGCGACAATACCCCACCCCCACCCCTACCCCACCCCCACATACACACGAAGGTGGATGCATGCACAAACAACAACAACAACAACAACAACAACAACAATAACAGACACACATAAACGTGCACATGCATGACTGTCTTATATGTCTAGTTGCAAAGTGAGACGACTGCAGGCGGAAATCTAAACAAATCTTAAATAAATCTGGATCTGGAGCTGGATGCATACGTCGCTGAAAACCAACTTGACTATATTGCGACAGAAAACAGGGAGAGCGAAAAAAAAAAAAAAAAAAAAAAAAAAAAAACCCAACCAACCCAAACAAACAAAAACACCTGTTTCCCTTCTTCATTTCTCTTTCCTTCTCATTTTCTCTTAAAGACTAGGTCGGTGTGGAGCTGCCGGATCGTTACTACTTTTCGCTTTGCACTTACAGGCAGGCCTGTTCATTACCGGCCCTGACCCTACAGAAGGTAGTGCCAAGCCCCCCATCCCCCCCCCCTGCGCCCCCCCCCCCCCCCCTAAAAAAAAAAAAAAAAAAAAAAGGGGGGGGGGGGGGGGGGGGGGGGCGGTGTGGACCCTTTCCCCACCTACCTAACCTAACTAACTTTCGTACAGCACGGGTTTAGTGGAGGGCTGCAGTGCCCACCGCTGCTGTGAATGTGGCGACAGTACTGGCCTGGACTGTTGTTTCTTCCAGGTGGTTCCACTCCACGATGGTCTTGACAAAAACGGAGCATTTGTACTGCTCTGAAGTGCCATCTGGAATCTTCTAGCCCTTGGTGTCATTGACAGCATGGCGAGTAACGATGTTTGTGGTCTCGCAGTTGTGGAGGGGGGGGGGGGGGGGGGGGGGATTTTTCCTTCTAGTTCTGTTGGCAGGGGTCAGGAATTTCTCTGGCGGCATTGTTTGATAGCTGATTTTGTAGAGAGTGGTGAGCCGTTGTTGTTTCCTTCCTGCGTTCTTGTAGGAGTGGTGAGCCGTTGTTGTTTCCTGCGTTCTTGTAGGGGTGGAGGGCCCAGCTCATGGAACATCTTGTCGACACAGACCTTTTCTCTAGACCTGTAGTCTTTTTTTATGAAGCGCGCTGCTTGCCGTTGCACTCACTCCAGGCCGATCAGTATCTTTATTTAGGTACGGGTCCCAAACTATTGCGCCGTACTCCAGCGTTGATCGGACAAGAGCGATGTCGGCCAGTCGGCGACACTCATGTGGGCAGTTCCCTAGGTTGCTTCTCAGGAATCCAAGCACCGACCCAGCTCTCTTGCATATGTGTTGATGTGGGTTGACCATTTCAGATCTGAGGAGATGAGGACGCCAAGGTATGGGTTGTGGTTCACATGCTTCAGAACCTCTCCACAGAGCATGTAGAAGTAGGAAGACATGGCCTTGATTGGGAGGACGTAGCACTTTGGTGCGTTGAACCTCATGCCCCAGTGGTTGGCCCACACTTCAATCTGTGGAGGCCTGTTGGAGGATGGTCTTGGAAGGAGCGTATTTCTCAGTAGATCAGGCAGCGCAGTCGTACTTTTAATGTCACAGTAGCAGGGAGGTCGTTAATGTGGCACAGAACCAGCAATGGGCCTAAGACTGTACCTTGGGGCACTCCGACTCGACTGCAGCCTCCTCAAAGGATTCCCCCTCCAGGACCACCCTCATAGTTTCTTTTGGTCAAGAAGCTTGTTATCCATTGATGAACAGGCCCTCAGATGCCGTAGTGCTGCAACTTGTGGAGGAGTTTGGTGGGGACACTGTATCGAAGGTCTGCTGAAATCCAAGATCATGACGTCAGTCTGTATCCCTGCTTCGGATGACTCAAAACAAGTATCGCGTTGTAGTGAGCAGTTGGGTCTCGCAGGAATAAACAGATCTGAAGCCATGGTTCTTGTCAGTGAGGATGTGCACTTCTCCAGGTGTTCGTTAGCGAACCGCCCAGAGAAACGTGGACAAACGAGTCACAAGACATAACACGACGCGTTTCAACCTCTCTTCTTCAGACAACACACAAACAAATAATACAAAGGAAATGAATGAATTTGGTACTCAGCTTCGGTCTATTCACTCTTCAGCGCAAGGTAGGCAGGCGTTGAATAAAAACAAGGCTTTTAGAAGGGAGATAATGTGTGAGTCAAGGTAGTAATGATGATAATGGTATTACTGATAATGATAATAACGAATACTTATATGGTGCCTATTCTTGGCTATAGACCAAGCTCTAAGCGCTTTACAATCCATTCTCGTTTACATTCTCGTTGCCTACCTGGGTAGTGCCGACTAAAGAGCTGCCAGCTGGCGCTTCATTCAGTCGTTTCCAGTGTCATCCAGTCACTCAGTTTCCTTACTTCCTCCATTCTTTCAGTCTCTCACGCAGGGTGCATGCTATGTGTAACGTGTCCATACTAACGGCCAAACTGGCCTTTTCTTCCGAAAGTTGGTGATGGGATTTTACGTGTGAGCAAGATGTTATGCGTGCGTTCACACACGGAACCTCAGTTTATAGTCTCATTCGAAGGACTGTGTGGGGAATGGAGTCAGAACCAATGTTAACTCCGAGGGAAAAATCCCCCTGTACCGAAATTCGAACCCGTAACCTCAGGATCACGAGTCCGGCGCTCTACCAACTGAGCTATTCCGGCCCCACGGATAATACTAATAAAGAATACTAATAAAGGTCAAAATATTGAAAGAATAAATTAAGACCGGATTACTACTACTTTTGGTGACAATAAGGCAATAGCACTTGTAGTATGGGAGAAAGGAGAGTGGGTTTGAGGGTTCTAAAGCACCATGGTTGCCGTGGCAACAGTCTTCGTGGCGATGGCGAGGGGATGTCAATATTAACAATAATATTAGATTGAAAAAGAAATAACAACTACAAAAACAACAGTGCACACACACACACACACACACACACACACACGCGCGCGCGCGCACGCACGCACGCATGCACGCGCGCACAGACCGGACAAGAGAGAGAGAGAGAGAGAGAGAGAGAGAGAGAGAGACTGGTTGCGCATACAACAGGCAGGTAAGCCAGTCAGCAGATCGTCGAGGTGTACAGTGACAAAACGCGACTCGATTCCGTTGACATGGAAACCACAGCAATGTCTTTTTCTTTCTCTTTAGATAAAAAAAAAAAAAACAAAAAACAAAAACAAAAAAAAAAAAAAAAAAAAAAAATAAAAAAAAAAAAAACGCGAACGAGAAAATGTCACTGGTATGCATTCACTATCAGTTCTGTAGATGACGGTCACCCCAGGTAAAACTGGATCAGTCCGTGGAGAGAGCGTGCAGCCGCCGCAAAGCACGTGCTTGGGTCTCTGCGTGTTCAGTGTTGCGAGTGCGTCTTCCTTTCCGAAGACTGGCCAATTGAAATGTTTGTTTTTCTTCCTGCTTCACGTACCAGAACAAGCAATCGTCCTCCGAGTGCGGATCGCAGCAATACTCCAAAACAATGTCATCAGATTCACACAGCAGCACACCCTTACTGTCCGTTCGATGAAAGCATAACCTTCCGGAACTCTTTATTTCTATGAGGATCACGCAACCGTCTCTGCACTTGTCGACCAGTCAGAGTAGCAACATAATCCTTTACTACTCCAGTGTCAAAACCGTAAACTGTTTTGTCGATGGATTGTTCAACACTTCTGTCGAGGTCCGGCTGATGGATTTCTGAATCACAGATGTTGCACTCCGGCTGATGGGAACACAAAGACAGATGAGAATCCGGAATATGCGGCGTGTCATCATCATCGCAGGTAGACATGTTTTCTTCTGCAATGTCCTGTGTACTTCGCTGTGTACTGCGTTTGTTTGACACGATGTTAAGCAGTTCATTTTCATTACTGGTGTTACTGAGACCATCACCAACCTGTTCACGTCGACTGTTCTGTTGTTTGGCTCTCTCTTGATCTCGACACACCTGGCTGAGTGGGGGGTGGGGGGGTGGGGGTTCTTCCTATAGTATTAAACTTGCGTTGACCAGTTCAGCACAGGATCCGCCATTGTTGTTGTTGTTGACACTGCGGTGACTGGCTTCAGTCGCAAAACGACCACCGTGTTGCCGCCTTCACCTGAAAATTTTCCAGCTGGACACGGCATTGTCAGTCAGCAGGGCGTTCAGGGCTGTTTCCGCAGTCGCTGGAAGTCCAGTAACTGGCATTGTCACAGGAAAATACAGGTTTTTTGCCGCAGCTGTAATAAATAGCGCCCTGTTGCTTTGTGTCAAACCACGTGACCCCCCCGAGAGAGAGAGAGAGAGAGAGAGAGAGAGAGAGAGAGAGAGAGAGATGTGTGTGTGTGTGTGTGTGTGTGTGTGTGTGTGTGTGTGTGTGTGTGTGTGCCGTTTCAGTACACCATTTAGGCAATACTTCATGTACATGTTCGGTTTCATATATTTTTGCCATTTGGTAATGTGCGTCGCAGTATGATTTTCTATGGTACCCACAGGCACATCACCGGGTAGTGTGTGTGTGTGTGTGTGTGTGTGTGTGTGTGTGTGTGTGTGTGTGTGTGTGTCCCACTGTTGAAGAAGTTGATGATGTGGATCTATCAAACATGTATCACCAAGAAATGTACCACATATTCAAGAACATATGATATCTATTCTCGACTGTGAGATTGTCTAGTCACACTTACAAAATCTTTGTTTTCGAAAGTACAGTCTATTTTCCAGTTTGCTGTAAAATGGTTATGTCGGCTGCACACCAGCCATTCGTTTTTTAACTTATTTGTACCTTTTTTTTAAGTGTGAAGAAGCTCCGTGGTGCATTCCATGTCATGTACCACTTACAGTCAAACATATTCTTTTGTGCTGGGACTTGCACGACGTGAGACATGAACATTTTACAGCAGAATCCATGAAAACCTTGCTCAGAAATATTCCACCTAATGTGATCTTTGAATTGCTGAAAGAGATGAACATTTTTTTCATGCGATCTGACATTTTACTGTTTTAAAAAATCAAGATTTCCAGTGTGTCTATTAAAGGGTGTGTGTGAATGAATGACTTGTGAGCTGACTTCTACGTAATGACAACCCTGATATGGCCCTTTGCGGTCGGCTTGACTATAAGCAATATTACTCACTTAGTCACCTACTTACTGCAGAAGCTAATCGCCAACGCCACGGCACAGTGGTCAGTAGCTGATGTGATTTCTGACTTGATCAGGATCAGTGTGTCTACGGACAACAAGACAAAGGTGTGAATTTCCCCGAGCTGCGGCCAGTGAATTAGCTTCAAAGTAGTCCGTAGTCCATCTTTGAGTTGTCCTAACATGCCAAATAGTCAGCTTCCAAATCAAATCAGCTTATCATTCAGAAGAAGCCCTGAGGTGTTCTCAAGATAGAACATGACAAAAAGTGTAAACTCTCTCTCTCTCTCTCTCTCTCTCTCTCTCACACACACACACACACACACACACACACACACACACACACACACACACACACACACACACACACTACAGAGAGAGAGAGAGAGAGAGAGAGAGAGAGAGAGAGAGAGAGAGAGAGAGACGATCCACTCCCGTACTTGAAAAAGGTAGGTGTGTCAGCAAATTGCAAACATTTATTATTCCCTGCTACATGGAAACACCTCAGCTAGACACTTTCTACTGGAGTGTCCGAAAGCACAATCTTGCCTTTTTGAACAGACGAGCGCCTTGAACCAACAGGTCATGTTGTTTCATTGTTGTTGTTGTGAATTATGTTTAGTTCTGGAGACTGTGAACACCCACGTCCATCTTGACGAGAAAACACATCATTCGTGTTTTGACATCATGCATCTTATAATGTATTAGCAAGACAGGTGGCAAGCAGTCGTATTCATTCCCATGAAAATAATCAGTTTGTTGTGCAATGTTGAGATTGGTCTCACATACCTGCCTAGGCATCTTCAGTGAATTTCGTTTTATCGACATCACATAGAGTTCGTTATGTTCAGGATCACTGGTATGTTCACCAGCCAAACTGTTCTTACATATCTGTAAATAGTAAAGAAGTCTGGGAGGTCTCAGGGCGACTGATCTTTGTAATCACGTTGTGCTGGTATGTTTCAGTCATTTCAAAACTTTGACATTCAGGTCACATCCACCCTCCACCATTTGAACAACACCTACACCCCACACATAAGCCACTACATGTACAGCAACACCACTTACAACCTCACCATAAGCCACTACATGTACAACACCACCACTTACAACCCCACCATAACCCACTACATGTACAGCAACACCACTTACAACCTCACCATAAGCCACTACATGTACAGCAACCACCACTTACAACCCCACCATAACCCACTACATGCACAACAACAACACTTACAACCCCACCATAAGCCACTACATGTACAGCAAGACCACTGTAACCCCACCATAAGCCACTTCATGTGCAACAACAACACTTACAATTCCCCATCATAAGCCACTAAATGTACAGCAACAACACTTAAACCCCCACCATATGCCACTACATGTACAACACCACCACCTTCAATTCCACCATAAGCCACTGCATGCACAACACTACGTGTGTGCGCGCGCGCGCGCGCGCGCGCGTGTGTGTGTGTGTGTGTGTGTGTGTGTGTGTGTGTGTGTGTGTGTGTGTGTGTCTGATCTGCTTCAACACAGCCCTACAAGAAGTGAGGCGATCAGGGCATCGAGGTAGTTCACCCCATTTATTCTGTCACTTTTCTGGACTTTGTGCTTACTTTCACATTTTGATCAAACCCAGTGGCAACGTTTTGCTGGCAGATGGTCGTGATACTGTTGTGCTCTACGAATCAAAAAGTAAACTGGAAAGTCTTGAATCACGTACAAGGTATTATAACGACGAGAGGCAAAGCAAAGAGAGTTAACTTTCCTTGATCAAAAGGCAGTATCTGCTAAACATGTGTCTGGCAATGGGTTTAAAGAAAAAAGAAAAGATTTCCCGTCTGTAGTTGCAGAAAGTATTGCACCGTATATTTGGCACACGATTCCGCTATAATGACGGTTTGCTTTTTGTCTGTCCCATTAATCATCACACGTTTCATGCCTTTTGACCTACATGCATAATGATATACATTTTTTACGTGTGTTCATTTCATCGATGCAGTATTGGGGATAACCCTGAAGGAAAAGAATGATAAAGTGCAAACTGTAGGTATAAGTTGAATCGATGCAGCACAGAAAAAAAAAGGGGAAACAAACAAACAATCAAACAAACAAACAAACAAACAAACAAAACCCGTGTACGATGTTTTTGAGAGAAGAGTTAAAAGAACATGATCGGGTCTCAGAGTTCTGAAGTGATTGTCTGGACATGACAACTGTGTGTCCGGGTTACATACAGCTTCGCAGCTGTTTCATACCATAGTATTTATGTATCTTAATACTATCCCGGCTAGATCGGTACATTCTAATAATGAATATATATATATATATATATATTCTCGTAGAATAGTATGTGCCACAGAGAGCTTGAAAGAGGAATGATAAAGAACAGATAGTGACAGCGTTATGCGTGTTCTATTTTTTTCCCCTGCCTCATTCACACACTTCCTCACCAAACTCACATTCTGCAAACATATAGTTTTGAGTGGGCACCCCAGAAAGGGCACTGATTTAATTAATATGATCTTGTTTCCTCCCAAAACACAGAGCTCACTCCCAAGCTACATACATAGTCCTAAGTTTATGCAGACCCAGAACAAACCCCACAGTTTCTGGGTTTCACAGTACAATGCTTCACACACTCCGCACAAACGGATTTTTTCTTTTGACTCCGACTCCAGCCAACCTTGTGCGAGACACCATAACTAGGGAGGACCTTCCGCGTCCGCTCCCCACAGCAGCAACAGCAATTCTCTCTGCTCTTCGGCCGTACCCCACCAGCCGAAAGACGTACAGCCGCCAATGTTGTCCCTCCAGTCTGCAACTAGGACCCTCCTCCGGCTCGGAGCTGCTATAAGCAGCTTATCAAGGCCTCGAGTCTTCTTCAGCCTGGACTTCGTGAGCTGTAGATTTCAAGGCTGGCTGTTGTAAGACTGACGTCAGTAGATTTCAATTCCGCAGCAAGAAAAAATTTAACAGCCAATGAATAAAAAGGATTCCTTCGGCCCAATGACTAACAATCTTACAACCTAGAATTAACACCCAAACTTACCCAAATAGCACAACACACACACAACGATCATACTCAAAGCAGCAGTGAGGGACACAAGCACGTCCGTCACAATATGGTTGGACTAAAATTAGAAACAGGACAAAGTGTTGAGGATGTGAAGGCGTTTGCGGAGGTGCTTTTTGCCAATTTGTTTACACAATCCTCCATTCAGAAGATGTTGTCAAATGTTGAATTTCATGTCTGCTCCGGATCTTCTCGTCGTTCCTCGCTCAGCTCAGAGGACTGTGTAATGCAGAGGAACGAAGAGCACTTCCAACTGCATGCTCATTACGACGTTGTTGCTGCACACATCTTGGCAAGTCGTACATGTCACCATTACGGTACGTTGTTCAAGTCGCTGTCGTATCTTCATTGCAAACTAGCTTGTCACTGACCTTCGATAGGGAGGTGTAAAGAGCATTTCTTTTCTTATCATCATACTCTGTTTGCCTTTTGCAATGCCATGATGTTTGTTAAGGATGTTCGGGTTTGTCTGGCTACAAAGTAAAACATGAATATATACAATGAATGCTCGTCCTGAAACCGAAGTGGTTTCGTAATTGTACTTCTTATGTTGCTTTTCGTACCTGAAACAACACACACACACACACACACACACACACACACACACACACACACACACACACACACACACACACACACACACACACATGCGCGCGCGCTAAACTGATCAATTTTTCCGGAGTGATATAAACAACTACATAAATGTAAGCCATCATTTATCCACATCCTCACCCTAACAGGAGCAGACCGTGACCAAAGCCTTAACACTGCGAGGTGAATGTTTGTGTTTCTCAGTAAATGCAGCCGAAATGCTGAAACCTCAGTCAAAATGAAGCAAGTACGACAAAAATGAGACAAAATATGAGCTACTTTAACAAATCTGCAAATATGGTGAGTTACCTTACTTTGCACTCTCTGCCTAAACAAACAAAGAAAAAAAGAAATCAGTAGTTCAGCCATGAAGGAACAAAAATAAAAAGTAGGGTTTGGATCCCATCTTCTCAAAAGAAAAGCTGAAGAAAACCAATGCGTTGGCGTTCCATGACAGAATGAACAGGCCATTAGAATGAGTGTTTCACATAGAGTAACACCAAGGTTACGAACAAACCTTCATTGATGAATGAAGTGGTTGTTTGGCGGTGGTTGGTTGGTGGTGCAAAACCCCGCAAAGGACAAGGACTTTATTGCAATGAAAACCGTTCCTGTCTTCTCATTATTCAACTTGAGGTTATGATATACGAGTTTTAATATAATACATGCATGACTCAGTACTCTAAATGACAAAAGGTGCATAGGACAGTTACAAGACTGACGCTGTTGGTCAGAGAAATTGTGGTGAAAACGTATGCTGAGAGACAAGTTCAGGGATAGGTGAAGTACACAGAATACAAAGAATGGTACATACAACAAATCCCCCGTGGGAACTTTATGACGCGAGCCTGCAGGAGAGGGTGTGAACGCCTGTGTGTGACCAGAGAGATTAGAATGAAGTGAGAGCAGTGCAGTTTCGGAAATGATAACGGTAAGATGAAGACGATAACAAATAATGTGTTCTGTGTGCGCACGTACGTGCGCGCGCGCGCGCACGTGTGTGTGTGTGTGTGTGTGTGTGTGTGTGTGTGTGTGTGTGTGTGTGTGTGTGTGTGTTCTTGTTCTTCATGTGTTCTTGTTGTTTTTGTTGTTTTTCTTGTTGTTGATGATGATCATATAATGCTATTGTTGTTGTTATTACTTGTTCCAAATTAGGGCACTGCAGCCGTAGCAGAAATCCTTTCAAGGGTTATTCATTGCACTGTAAAGTCAACCGGAAATGAATCTTAAGTGACACTTGTGTGCATATATATTTTTTTCATTTAGGTACATTTCATTGCTTCAGAAGCTGACGAGGGCAGATGATCACCACTATAATAGTATAGGTAGTAGAGGTCATAACCATTATAGCAGTAGAGGCCGTGGTCATTATTACTACTATAGTAGTAGAGGTCGTAGTCATTATTACCACTAGTAGTGGTCGTAGTCATTATTACCACAGCAGTAGAGGTCGTAGTCATTATTACCACTACAGTAGTAGATATCCTAGTCATTATTACCACTGTAGTAGTAGAGGTCGTAGTCGTTAAAACCACAGTAACAGAGGTCGTAGTCATTATTACCACTACAGTAGTAGAGATCCTAGTCATTATTATCACTATAGTAGTAGATGTCGTAGTCACTGTTACCACTATAGTAGTAGAGGTCGTAGTCATTATTACCACTATAGTAGGAGAGGTCGTAGTCATTATTACCACTATAGCAGTAGAGGTCGTAGTCATTATTACCACTATAGCAGTAGAGGTCGCAGTCATTATTACCACTATAGCAGTAGAGTTCGCAGTCATTATTACCACCATAGCAGTAGAGGCCGTAGTCATTATTACCACTATAGCAGTAGAGGTTGTTGTCATAATTACCACTATAGCAGTAGCTAGAGGTCGTAGTCATTATTACCACTATAGCAGTAGAGGTTGTAGTCATAATTACCACTATAGCAGTAGAGGTCGTAGTCATTATTACCACTATACCAGTAGAGGTCGCAGTCGTATTAGCAGCAGGCCTAACAAAATTTGGTAAACTGATTCTCTGTCTTTCGCCTTCGGGGATCAAATCTGCCATGATGACACAAAAATTTTTGTGGAGTCTTTCAGATACCCCTTAAAAGTAAACGTCAGGATTGTCTTTTAGTGACATAACAACATGTTCATATCTCAAGGAGAGAGAGAGAGAGAGAGAGAGAGAGAGAGAGAGAGAGAGAGAGAGAGAGACGCTTCAGACAATGACATACAGAGTCTTTGAGTCAAGCGGGAACAAGGTCACATTTGCAGTGCCAGGAAAGAGGAGAAAAATCTGGAAAGAAATAGGCAAATTGAATAGCTCAGTAAATGTACGCAATCAAAGCATTTCGAAATAAAGTAATAAAAAAAAAATCGAAAAGGGATTTGTCTTAATAACAAATCAAATACATAGTAGATAGAAGTAAAGGAATGGAAAGAGAACATGCTATACACACAGACGCGCGCGCGCGCGCGAGAGAGAGAGAGAGAGAGAGAGAGAGAGAGAGAGAGAGAGAGAGAGAGAGAGAGAGAGAGAGTTCTTTAACCAGTCAAATATCAACATTTTTTAGTGTCGGAGAGAGAGAGAGAGAGAGAGAGAGAGAGTTCTTTAACCAGTCAAATATCAACATTTTTTAGTGTCGGAGAGAGAGAGAGAGAGACGCTTTGACGATTTATTGCCTTCAGCTTAACAAGCCATTAAGGCAAGGGGGGTACACATACGACTTGATACATTGATTCATTACAGTATGATGAAAATAAAAAGTATAGGAAGATAATAATGATTAAATTAACAAGGTATCAGGAAGTAATGGGCTTATCAAATCGCTCACATTGTTAGAGAGGCACATATATTTATAACAATGACTAACCCACACGTGGGAAAACAGTCGGAAAACTTCCGTATAACATCCTTTCCTACGCTACCATTCCCACCCGCTAAGTTCAAAAATACTGTTCCCGTTCCCTTCACTTGCCTTACACGCTAAACAAAACGAGTAGGCCTAAACGCAAGCTCACGTTCTTCCATTCCTCGTTTTTCTCTCACCTCACCATCTAATCTGACAGTTCCCCGACCGCCCGACCGCCCTTCTCCCCCCCCCCCTCCCCTCCCCGATCCCTTTCACGGTCCATAAACACTCACGCACAAGTGCAAGCGCGCACGCACGCACGCGCGCGCGCGCGCACACGACACACACACACACACACACACACACACACACACACTGAGACTACATGGCCATCCACCTCTTACAAAAGAACATACTCATACAGGACAAATAAAATCAGAATACAATGCTATTGTCGTCAAGTTCTAGTTTCTTTCTTCTCGCACTGGTAGCTTCAGTCAAATATTTAGCAAGGGCAATAATGGTTGTATCATTACGTGTTGACAAGAGATTTATTACGCCACCTACTGTAGGCTCAATATGAGTCATTTTGAAAAATGAAAATTTTCGGCGAATATCTGAGAAGAAGCAACATTGGAAAAGAAAGTGCACTTCATCTTCATTATTGTGACCGCACATTGGGCAGTCAGCACTTCGTTCACTGGTCATAAACCAGTGTTTTGCGGCACCTACCATGCACTCTTAATCTAAACTTTACCAGATCTTCTCTCATCTTTTTATTTGTTATTAAGGACAGATACCTCTCAGCTTCAAACGTGATTTTAAAGGAATGATACCATTCATATTTACCATTATTTTCAATTTCGGAGTGCCAGTTTTGTTTGTAGCATGAACAAGTCTTTCCTTAAATTCTGATATAAACCCCTTCTCGAAGCCAACACCCTGACACAACCATACTATCCCAAAGCCATTTTCTGTCAGAGTGTTCCTAACTTTTGATGCCCAGTTGTGTTTGCCTGCTTCTGACTGTATTAACATCATATCATAGGCTTGCCTACATATTCTATTAATTGGTAATCTTACCACTCGCAACCAGTTTTTTTAACACATTTTACTGCTGTTCGAACATACAATGGATATCTTCCTGTTTCTCTCCGTAAAATCATTTTGTTTGAAGAGTGCAATGGTACACCCAGGAATCGTTTAATGGCAAAGTATGTACTTTTTCTATTAACCCTGTATCTTCTAACCCCCAAACTTCTGCTGCGTAAGTCATATATAGGCTCGATCTGGGTATCAAAAGCTTCCAGAATAGAGAAGGATCAATTGTATGTAGTTTCCTTAGTGATTTTTGAATTTCAATAACACCCATCTTACCTTTTTCTGCTCATGTCTGAAAGGGCAGCACTCAAACTTAATTTTGTTGTAAATATTAAAGCTAAGTATTTGTATGTGTTTGTTGATTTAATTTTTCTTCATTTCCATATTTTCCATTTTTTTCTCTTATTCCAAGATAACCACCTTTACGGAAAACCATAACATTAGTCTTATCTAGATTTACTTCTAGGCATAAATCTGTCAGCTTCTTTTTTTAGATTGTTCAGCTGATTCTGTAGACCTATGGCAGTATCTGATAGCAAAACACATCATCTGCAAAGAGCAAAAGAAATACCTCTGCAGATCCTGCTACCATCTGGACTCCATGCTTCCCTTTCCTGATCAAATTTACGGCTAATTCATTGACAAAAAGGAAAACATAATTGGGCTAAGTACACACATCCTTGTTTTACTCCCCGCGGACAATAAAAAAAAAATCAGAATAAGAATGCTTATCTCTGACACATGCAATGACTGAGTCGTAGACTCCTCGAAGTGCTTTATACAATTTTCCATCAATCCCACTTCTCCTTAACACATGCCATAAGACATTTCTGTCAACAGAATCAAACGCTTTTCTGAAATCGACGAATGCTACATACAGCTTAGAAATTTCTTGCCAAATATTTTTCAACAACAGAGTATAAAGTGAAGATGTGATCAATTGTACTATATCCTGCTCTAAACCCTCCTTGTTCCTCTGCTAATTTTCCTTCATTATCTGCCCATCTTGAGAGTCGCTTATTCAGAATAGATGTGTACACTTTGCTCACGACACTTATTAATGCTACACCACGATAATTATCGGGCAGATTAGCATCCCCTTTTTGTAGATTGGAATAATAATGGATTTACACCATTCTTTTTAGGAAAATGCCTTGTTCGAATATCTTGTTGAAAAGTTCTACTACGAGAAATTCAGTTACTGTTTCGTTGGCATGCTTAAGCATTTCAGCAAGTATCATATCAGTACCAGAACTTTTACCGGTTTTGAGTTTTTATTAATACTAGATACAACTTCTTCTTCAGAAACAGGATTGTTAAAAAGAGGCTCATCTGATTCGTCCATTGGTTCGTCAGCTAAGATTTCCTCTTGAGCCAGCCCAGGTGTCATCATGTTAAATATCCTGTGGAAATGTTCATACCACTGGTCCATGGAGATGTCACTGTGCATACATTTTTTTTTCTGTTCACAGTTCTAATAATTTTCCAGAATGCCCTAGGGTCGCTGGTTGACTGTTTTAGTTTAATTATCCTTCCATCGTCAAATTCTTTTTTCTTATAAATAGGAGTTCTTTGTATTGTCTCCTTTCATCCACATACCCATCTCTATGCTGTATATCACTCTTTGTGATCTCTGGAATAGTGTTAGGTAACGTCTGACGATTAGTTTCTTTTGAGCGCATTGTTTATCATACCATTCATTTATGCATTTCTTCTTATTGCCCACAGTTCGAGTCATGGAGGCAGCAGCGCCACACGAAGCTTTAACAAATATATCTAGGGAAGTGCTGATGTCAATTGAAAGTGCTTGAGCAGCTTCATGGATATGGCAATTAAACACATGCGAATTCAATTCATGTCTGTACTTTTGCAAATAATCTTCAGACCACACAATACAATTCTCCTCATTATCTACGATTCTAAACTTGTTTATACAATCAAAACCAGATTTCCAACTGAACTCGACTGGCAAATGCCAAGAATCAACACGGTTTCCAATATGTAAATGACAGTTACTTGCAAACAGCCCTTTAGTGATTATAAAATAATCAATCACACTATTACCATGTGGTGAAATATAAGTAAACTGACCATCAAGATCGCCAGCACAAGCACCGTTCACAATAATGCAAATCCACACAAGAACACAAATTCAACAATGACTCACCAAAGTTATTGATAAACATATCTTTTGACTGCCGGTTATAATCATCAACATCATCAACATCAACATCATCCATAGGGGAATAAATACGTGCTTCATTCCAGTCGGGTTGCTTCCATCCTGTCCTTGCATTTAGATCCCCCACAGATCACAAGATGAAATTCCACATCATTTACAATGTTGAGAATAGATTCTTCAAGTAAAACAATTCCATCTTTCTGCATTTTTATTGCTATACAAAGGACTGTTCTCCGGAGCAACGTATGTTGCAATAATCAGCACATCCTTATCGACTTGAAA
>JADBJO010013708.1:31040-48540 GCA_016801955.1 Conus betulinus
GATAGGGAGAGATTAGAGAGAGAAGAGAGAGGATAGAGGACAGACAACAGACGTATCAGCTGCAGTATTGGAATATATACGCGATAATCTGAATCTAATTTAAAGGTGATAAAGACGGGCGAGCTCGCAGTATACAAGAATGAAAATCCAGAATGCTTTCTTTGGTTAATCTGGAAAGCTGGTTATTCTTTTCAGTCGTTCCTTTTTCCGGTTTCGAGTGTCACGAAAGAGGTCTCATTGCTTGCGGCGACTAGTCCATAATGTGCTTGCAAGTCTCCGCCACATTCCACTAAGTTTAGAGACCAAACTGACTCGGCGCCTGATTTGAAGTGTGTCAGGATAAACGACACACTTAGCAAAGGATGAGATAATTTTGAGATAGAGGGTCTCATGGCTCTGGCTTAGTAGCAGAAGTCTGGACCAACGCGTGCTAGCCCCAACGCGGTTGGTCGCAGACTTTGAGTTCCCGTAAAGCTTCTTCATCGGCTCTTTTGGCACCCCAATCGTGTCTTATCAGAAGTCAGACCTTTGGAAATTCCGGGCAGAGAGATGGTCTGATTTCACGGGTCAGGCTGTGCCCATATCTACAGACACCAAGGCGCACAGCTCTAGCCAAGGGAAGGCTGCAAACTAGATTCATAACTTTTGGAAGAAGGATTGGTCGTAAGGACTGGGTCAGTCAGCCTTGGAGGCTGAAGCATGAGAGCATGAAGCGGGCGGATACAGGCTGGGCGATGGCTTTTCTCACCCTCCTTCAGCGGGGTGTGCATATGGGCCGAATATCTGGATCGCCAATTTAAATACCTTCCTCATAGACCCCACCCGCCTCAGCTAGGTGTCGTTTCTTTCTAAATCACAAATCAAAGCATTGCTATGGCTATCACTTAGTGTGGATTGAGCGATGTGATTTCTGCCCCGTGCTGTGAATATCACTGGTTAGCCTGCAACAGAATGACATAATTAATTTTGACTCAGTCTTTACGTGTCTCCATTTTTGCATCTTTGTAAGAGATCACGGTAACAAATATTTGCGCTTAATTTCTAAACGCACAGCTAAACAATTAAAAAAAAATAACACAGCACGAGGTTTTAGAACGGCTGGAATTGTCAGTGATGGTTTGTAAAATATGGATGTGCATAAGGAGAATGCCAGGGAAACCCTTTTTTACTGTCCCTCAATTTTTTTTCGTACGTTTTGTTTATATATTTCGTTTTGAGTACTTTTTATATCACACATTTAACTATTTCCATTATATTTTTCATACTTGGTTGTGATAGGACTGGCCATGTTTACAAGCATTACAAAAAACAAAACAAAGACACAGTTGGGACTCGAACCCTCGACTGTCCCTAGTCACCAGCTTCTGACACCAGTTTCCTTTGTCATGTCACACGTAGAATATGTCGCGAATATATTCTCACCATCACCCATGGCAATGCCACTAATAAAAAGAAAAAATGTTTTTCGTCATAACCATTCCATCCTCTCTTCATCAGCAGGCAGATGAAATCGCTGACCTCATGCCTCTCAATTACTTACTTTCCCTTGTCTGGCCCCCCTGTTCCCTTTCTTTCTGGGTCGTCCATATTGACGTCGAGATGGAAATAGCCGGAAGACCCCGAACCCCCTGACGTCTCTTCTATGAACCGTTGTCTGCTGACCGTTTTCTGTGCTGCTTGCATTTAGTTGCTGGAGGGACGCCTGTATAGTCGATCAAAGCGGCGAGGTCCACAGGGGAATTCCGCCTCGCCCCCAGCGCCGCCAGCCGTCCAACCCTCCCCTGTTACGTCCCCCTCCAAAATAAATCAATGAAATGGGCACTTTCTCGGGTGGTGAGGTGTTGTCTGATAGAGAGAGGGAGAAGAGAGAGAGAGAGAGAGAGAGACAGACAGACAGAACATTACAGACGACAGAGACAGAGACTAAAGGCGACAGAGAGAGAAAGAAGGTTAACATTCGTTATTGACGGAGGATAATAGATAACATGACGCACCTTTTGACGATGCCAGTCCTCGCCGACTGGTAGGGGACTAGACATGCAGGGCAAATTAAATTAATGGTAAGAATAGTCAAACAAGCAAACAAACGGCGTCTATGGACTCATAGTTTAACATCCACTGAAAATAGTATAAGAAATTAAAAAAATAATGGATACTTAATGAGGTAAGAAGAGAGTGGGTTTGCGGAGGGGGGGGGGGGGGTTGGGGGGGGGGTGGGGGGGGGCAGGTGGGGGGTGGGGGGGAGGGGGGAGGCGCTGGGGGGTAGCATATGGAATGAACAGTCAGTAGGCAGCAATAAGGGCATGTATAAAAACAGTACAGTAAATGAATGATGACAAAGCACGTACCCCGTACAGTATTTGGAACACACACAACACAACAACCCACACACACAGCACAGCACCAGCACATCAACCACACCACAGCAACACGACACACACACACACAGCACAGCACACAGATGTGTCGCACGCACTCAGCGCGGCAACCTCACGCACTGCTGTACTACCTCAGGCTACAAGATCGCGCGCGCAGCAGCATACGGCACGCACGCACAACAACGCACGCACGCACGCACGCAGCACATCACTACATCGGCACGGCGCCCATCATCATCTCAGAGTAGAGAGTGAGAGTAGTAGAGAGAGACAACAGACAGACAGACAGACAATACAGGCTATAGAGGGTACAATAGTATCATAAGTACACAGATACATGGGTCTCATATAGAGAAGAGAGAGAGAGAGAAACAGAGTACGAGTATTAGTTAGAGAGATAGAGTAGATAGAGAGAGAGGATATTAGAGAGAGAGATGAGAAATAAGTTGAGGTGTGAAAGGGAGAGATATATCATTACAGAATGGAAATAAGTACTTAAGCCGCAAAGTGTAAATCAAATTGGTGACTAAGCGCCTAGTAGGGTAGTCATAAATATAATTATGTCGGAGTATGATAACAAAAATATTGTCATTACAGCTAAATATCAAAATGTATGAAAAGGAATGAAGATATAGATTAGAGAGAGGATAGAGAGAAGAGAGAGAGAGAGAGAGAGAGGGATAGAGAGAGAGGTGAGGTAGTACAGAAAGATAGTAGGAGAGCAGAACTGAGAGTATATTATATTGAATAAATACAAACTGAAACTACCGTATAAGAAAATCATTACAGACGTATACACATTAATAATATGTGCAATATAAAGCCCACGGTAAACTCTGACTAAAATAATGAAACAGATTACTACATCAAATCAATATATTAGCAGAAATCATAATAAGCGGATACGAGACAAAGAGTGAGCATGTACGGAACTCAGCACTTGTGTGTGTGTGTTTGTGTGTGTGTTGTGTGTGTGTGTGTGTGTTGTGTGTGTGTGTGTGTGTTTGTGTGTGTGTGGTGTGTGTGTGTGTGTGAGTGCGTGCTGCTTGGCGTGTGTGCGTGTATATATATATATAATGATATATATATATATATATATATATAATATAACATATATATATATATATATCATAGTATATATAACTATGTGTTGTTTGTGTTGTGTGTGTGTGTGTGTGTTGTGTGTGTGTGTGTGATATTGTGTGTGTGTTGTGTGTTGTGTGTGGTATTGTGTGTGTGTGGTGTGTGTGTGGTGTGAGGGGGGGGGGGTTGTTTGAATGTGTGTGTAAAAAAAATTAATTTTGTTTTGGGTGGTGGCGACCGTGCGGGTTGTGCATGTGTGTGTGTTTGTGTTTGTGTGTGTGTGTGTTGTGTATTTTGTGTAGTGTGTGTGCAAATTGTGTGTGCAACCTGTGGGCTGCTTTAGTGGGCGTGTTGTGCGTTTGGTGTGTGTGCTTTATGTGTGTGTGTTTTTTGTTGTGGATGTGAGGGGGGGGTGGTTGTTCGAGTCGTCGGTCGTGTGCATGTGTGCGTGTGGTGTCGTGTGTGTGGGGTGGGGGGGTTGTTTGTGAGTGGTGTTGTGGCGTGTAGTGTGCGGGGTGTGTGTGTGTGTGTGTGTGGTGTGTGTGTTGGTTGTGTTTGTGTTTGGGGTGTGTTTGGTGTGTTTGTGGCATGTTTGTTTGTGTGTGTGTGAAATTGTGTGTGTGTGGGCCACTGCGCGAAAGGCTCTCGCCATTGTATGTGTGATGACAATCGGTTGAAGGTGTGTAGTACTTGACATTGACTTAACCGGGGCAGGTCAACTGCATAACTTCAGTATTATGGATGTCCTGTGAGTGTAGGCACTTTTTCGCACTTTCCTAAACGCTAAAAGCTGAGAGCGCATGTTTCTTGTTGAAACTGGGGCATCGCTCATGGTATTAAACGCCTCCATATCACGCCCCTGTGGCCTGTCTCACATTCCCCTCTCCTCTCTCCCCTCCCCCACCCCACACGCGCCCCGCGAGAGACTAACAAAGAGAGGCTATGTAACTACTTGAACGGTGTGGCACTGTGTTTGTGTGTGGTTGTGTGTGTGTGTGTGTGTGTGTGTAGTGATGTGTGTGTGTGTGTCTTGTGTGTTGTGTTGTGTGTGTGTTTGTTTGTGTTATGTGAGAGTGTGTGTGTGTGATGTGTGTGAGAGAGAGAGAGAGAGAGGGAGAGAGACGAGTACTAGAGTAAAGAAAGAGAGAGAGAGACAGAGATAGAGAGGAACGATAGAGAGACATAGAGAGATAAACTCTGTAATGATAACATGAAGTCAGTGTGCTTACGCAAAATCATAAGCAGAATTCATGGAATACGCAAAAATCATAATCGCGAGGGAAGTCTCGGAGCGCCAAAAATCATAATCAGGAAGTCTCACTCCAAAATCAAAATATAGAAGATGAGATCTAAAGAGAACATGTACGTGTGTGGTGTGTGTGTGGTTGTGGGTGGGTGTGTGTGTGTGTTGTGTGTGGTTTGTGTGGTGTGTGTTTTTGTGTGTGTGGCGGTGCGTGCTATGCGTGCGTGGCGTGGTGTGCGGCGTGCGCGCGTTGCGCGTGGGCGTGGCGTGCGTGTGTTTTTTGTGTGTGTGTGTGTGTGTGTGTGTGTTTGTGTGTGTGTGTGTGGTGTGTGTGTGTGGGTGAGAGAGATACGAGAGAGGGAGAGGAGAATGAGAGAAGAGAGAAGAGAGAGAGAGAGAGAGAGGAGAAGAGAGAGATAGATGAGAGAGAGAGAGATATATTGTGTATTATGTGTTGTTTACGCATGGTTCGAACTGATTAAAAACAATACCTACTATATTTATCCTGATACATGTAACATTGAACGCACAACACACCAAATCTAGAATCGAGCTAAACATGAGTTGATAAACTATCCGCACACCCAACCCCCATTCGGTTATATACATACTGAAACAAATACATCACATCGTCTCAGCAAGAACTATGGCTAGCTGCACAGTGAAAGGTACTAACTCGCCGAGGTGAATCGTCCGTAGCGCAGAAGAGTGTGGATTAAAAATCTGCGTCTATTGCTCTAAAATGTTTTTTTTTTTTTGTTTTTCTCATATCTCATAATGCGTTGAAGTGTCTTTGGTTAATGTTCATGACATGGTATGGTGATGTGTATTCGTTTTCTTTTTTTTTTCTTTATTTTCATGTCACTGTGAAAAGCAAAAATCGTAAGAGAGAAACACATCATGCAATAACCCTGCATACTTGATAGGTAAATTAACCACCCAAGAGGCACTTATGGAAGCCCTAACTGCCCACAACGGAACTCTTCACTGTAACCATAGTCCAGAAGTTCATCGACTAGTTTGATACTGCGTTTCTGCTTCTGCTGCTACTACTGCTGCTGGCTGATGACTGCTGCTTGATATATAATAATAATAATCGCTGTCTTTGACATCGTCGTCGGTCGACAACGAGCGATGATGCTGATGTGCCGATGAGCGTGTCCGTTGTGTGTGTGTTGCTGTTTGTGGGTTGTGTGTGTGTGTGTGTGTGTGTGTGTCGCGTCAGTGGTCGGGTGTGTGCCGCGCGCCACTTGCGCGCACGTGCTCTTCTACCATGGTCTTGCTGTGTGTGTGGCTTTGGTGTTTATTTCTGGCTCGTGCTCTTCATTTGTATTGTGTGTGTGTGTGTGTGTGTGTGTGTGTGTGTGTGTGTGTGTTGTGTGTGTGTGTCGCGGGCCTGTGAGGGCGTGCGTGCTGTGCGTATGCTGTGTGGTTTGTTTGTATCTGTGCTGCTGCGTGTATTGTGTGTGTATGTATGACGTGTGTGTAATCAGAGATAGAGACTGATGGATAGCCGAGAGAGAGAAGCCTGTTGAGAGAGAGAGACTGAGAGGAGACGAGAGAGACGACGAGAGAGAGCGTGTGTATGTGAGTTGTGTCGTGTATACGTATGTGTGTCGTGAGCGCACACGCAAAGTGAAACAAACCTCAATTTCCAAATGCTATTTTAACATTAACATTCAATGCTGAAACTAATTCTGTCTGTTTTTTTTTTTTTTTTAAGTCATTTCCCTGTCTTCCCTTCACTACTCTCATGCATGTTACAGGTTTTCTTGCAGGCGTTTGGCTTTTGTTTTTTTTTTCCATGTTTGTCTAGGATGAGCTGCATTCGTTATAATAACGTTCGTTCTAGAAACACTTGCGGTGTCTTCGTGAATGACAATGTCATATTTCTGGGTGTCTGTGTTAAGCTATAAGGCCAATGTCGGGCTCACCAAGAAGCATTTACCAGGCGGGCAGCAAATTGTTGTGTTGTTCGCGCATTGTATGTAAATGAAGTTAGAATGTGAAACTATGTTGTCCTGTAGTGTGGATGGCCTTCCATTAGGAATGAAAAGAGACGTTGGAAGAACAAAAAACAAAGTGATACAAGAAGAGGAGAAACAACAAACAAAGGAACAAGCCAATTCTTGATGGGATTGTTTGATGAAATACAGAGATGGGGGGATAAATGTGTGCATTTTCGTTTGTAACATGAAATTATTCCTTTTTATGACCTCCGTTAACAAAAAGCCCTAGAATCTATTCTTGCATGCGGTCGTTTGACAATGAGATCAGGTTTCATATGCCATTTATGCCGGTCGAGAAAAAAATGTTCTTACTTAGTTTGTTTCCGTTTTAAAACAGTTACCTTCCTGTTTATTAGCCTAATCAGAAAAGCAGGTTTTTTCTGTTTATTAAAAGATTGCGTTCTGGTCTGTTGATTTTGAAAATGCTTTGAACTTGCTTTGAAGTGTGTTTTTGCGTTTTCCGCTTCAAAACACGTTGTGGCATGTCTGCTGTTTTAACAGCTTGAGTGCCTGCGTCTCTCTCTCTTGTCTCTCTCTCTCTCCTCAAGAACAGCTCACACGGGTCTCTCTCTCTCGCGGGTCTGTCATGTCTGTGCTGTCTCTTCTGTCTCTGCCTTGTCTGTCTTTCTGTCGTCTGTCTCTGCGTGCTCCTCTTCTCGCCCTCTTGCTCTCTCTCTCTCTTCAGTCTGTGCGTCGACTCTTCGTCTCTCCACGCAGAGAGTAAATATCAGAGATTTTTCCTGTTCAAGGAAATGAACATACGCGGGAACAGCTTTCTGGCTTGCAAGCGAATAGCAGATTCTGCAGAGCTCGCGCACACAGCAGTTCCTATAAAGTCTGGCCAACTGAGCAGTTGCGCCGAGCCTTGCTCGGTGGGTTTTGTACGTGGCTGTGCCTCCGCCCTCTTCACCATAGTAACCATTGCACGCTTCCGGGTCGCATTTGTCCGGTCTGTCATTCATCTTCCATGGCGCTTCCCCATCGTTTCAACTTTCAGTTACCGGCCGACAATATCCCCATCGTTTCAACCTTCAGTTATCGGCCAGACATAATCCTGACAGCCACAATTTCAACAGAAACATTTGCCGAGTTTTTTGTTTTTATTTTTAATATCACAGATCGTCCAACAGAGCGCGGCTGTCCCTCCCACGATAAATAGATACATGACATTTTTATATAACATATGATTCGACTGCACTGGATCGTTGAGCCCCATGGTTGGTTCTTTGTAAAATCGATTGTGACAGGTGAGAAATGATTAATTTTAAAGAGGATAGTTTGAATATCTTTCCCACATGTCACCCCATTTTCGTTCACGAGGTCTCAGTGGGGCTGTCTTCCAGTTCTTCAGGTGTTAGGGTTAAATGTGTGGGTGTATATGTGAGAGTTAAGAAGCACTTGTGGTTAGAAAAAAAAGTTTTGTGGACCAGCGTTTAAGTAGTTAATGACTCAGTGTTTTGCGAGAGCGGAGCGTTTTTTAGGGTTTCTCGGTTAAGTCTTGCGGGTGGATAAAGTTCATTTTAAATGGGCCATGATCGTTTTTAGGGAGTTATACATGGATCCCCCCCCACACGAAAAAAATAAAAAAAACAAAAAAAAAAAAAAAAAAAAAAAAAAAACAAAAAAATAAAAAAAAAAAAAAAAAAAAAACAAAGAAAAAAGAAGGCAGAGAGGAAACCAGAAACATAAAAAGAAAAAGAAAAAAATAAAAAACAAAAAAAAGAGAAAAAAACACACAAAAAAAAAAGAAAAAAAAAAACAAACACAAAAAAAAATAAAGAAGAAAAAAAAAAGAACAAGAACGACAAGAAAGTGTCTCTTTTTTCTTTTCGATTCACAAAATTGGAGGTTGGGCCTGTTACTTTTTGTTTTTTTTTTAGCTCTGTTCCAGGATATGCACAATTTTTGACACCCGACACACACACCCACACACACACACACACACACACAACCCACACACAAAACACACATATAATCACGCACCTACCTTAATATATATATATTATTGGGTTTGTATGTAGGTCGGTTGTATGGGGCGTGTGTGTGTGCGCGCGCGCGCGGCGCACATAGAGACATACACAAGATATTACATAAATACCAGAGGGAGAGAGAGGGAGAGAGTGGATGGGACGAGAGAGAGAGATCGATGGGCATCCCGAATGAAGGAGGTTTGAGTACGATTTGGTGATGATAGGGAAGGCTGAGGAGAGGGATGAGGCGGGATGATAGGGAGAGGGGATGGAGGATTGACGCGGTCGGGGAGAGAGACGAGGGGAGGGGGGGCGGGGGGCAGTGGGAGGGGGGGGGGGAGCTGGGGGTGGGGGTTTTTCATTTCAGAACGTTCTGGAATTATCGACAATCGCTGGGAGTCTCACAAAGGTGTGCCAGCAGGCGGACAGCGGAGGACTCGGAGGAATATTTACAGTAGTGATCTAAACCATTGGCACGGGAATGGACCGGAGGATTTACAGACCCTGACCAAAAAAAACCAAAACAAAAAAAAAAAAAAAAAACCACCCAAAAAAAAAAAAAAAAAAAAAAAAAAAAAGTTCGTGCAGGACTGTTAGTTTGTTTTTTGCGGGCCTCCGGTGTACGTCCCTTTTCTCATCTCCCGTCGGGAGTACAGCCCCGTTCCTTATTAAGCACAGGTTCCGCACAACTGAAAACCGTGCACCGGGAACACTCTTTCTAGATTAAGCTGTAGGTGTTTGGCTGAAAAGAAACTGGATCATGATACACGGGACAAAAAAAATTGTTCGTTGCCCATGGTTCGTAAATGTAGTGTGTGTGTGTGGGTGTGCGGTGTGGTGTGTGTTTTTGTGTTTGTGTGTGTGTGTGTGTGGTTTGTTTGTGTGTGTTGGTGTGTGTTAGTTTTATTGTTTGTGTGTGTGTTTTTGTGTGTGTGTGTGGTGTGGATTGTGTGTGTGTTGGTGTGTGTGTGTGTGTGTGTGTGTGTGTTCGCCGATACCAAAGAGATTTTAACGCTTGTCATGTTCATTTCTTTTTCTGTTCTTCGTCCTCCCTTTCTTTCTTTCCTACCATCTGTTTTTGGTCTGTTTTTTTTACTTGTTTACATTACTGGACTCAATTTCAAATTCAATTTAAAAGCTGTCTCTCTCTTCTGCAACTGCTCTGCTTATCGCTCTGTCCCTGTTCGGCTTCCTCCACTCTCTCCTCGCTCTCTCCGTCTCGCTCCTCTCTCTCTCTCGTCTCTCTCTCTCATGAAGACTCTGATGTTCATGAAGGACAAAAACTATGCAAACAGAAAATGAAAAAAGAGGTGGGGGGGGGAACGTCCTCTCTTTACCGGGGGGGAAGGAAAAATCTTGTCCGTCGGGTAATATTAGAGGCTGCTAGAAGAGAGAAACATTGCCCAGGGTCAGTTAGCAATCATCAATAACGATTACTTACCATTGCGTATAGTTTCTGAAAGAGATGAATAAGAAACGGGCAGAAGATCATAGGAATAAACGCAGACTTTCAACATGTGTAATAGGGCGATCCACTCGCCCTCCCCACCCAAAGCGCCACCCCACCCACCCAACACCCCCAGAACAACCACCCACCACCCCCCCCCCCCCCACCGCCACCGCACCCCCCCCAAGCCCGCCCCCCCCCACACACGCCCCCCCCCCCCCCCCCCACACCACCCCAACACCCACCCACCCCCCCCCCCACGCCCCCCCTCCCCACCCCCCCCCCCCCCCCCGTCCCGCCCCCTCCCCCCCCACCCCCACCCCCCCCCCCCCCCCCACCCCCCACCCCCGCGCCCCACCCCGCACCCACCGTACCCCCCACACCCACCTGCACACCCGGCCCCCCCCCGCCCCCCCCGCCCCCCCACCCCCCCCACCACACCCACCCCACCCCCCCACCCCCCCTACCCACGAAACCGCCCCACACAGCCCCCCCTCCCCCCCAACCCCCCCTCAAAACCCCCACCCCCCCCCCCCCCCCCCTCCCAAACACGACCGCCCCACCCACCAACAAAGCACCCCCTCCCCCACCCCCAACCACGCCCCACCGCCCCCCCCCCGGCCACACCCCCCCACCCCCCCAGGAAAAGATCAAACCCCCCACACACCCAACAACCAAGAACCCCACCCCCCCCCAAACTACCACACACCCAAAACCCCCCCCACCCAAACGCCACCCCCCCCCCCCCCCAACACAAACCCCCCCAAAACCCCAAACAAAAACCACCACCACACCCAGCAAAAGCACCCCCACCACCCCTCCACCCCCCCCCCCCCCACCCCCACCCCAAACACCGAACCCACCCGCAACCGCCCACACAACCCCCCCACACCCCACCCCCCCGCCCCCCCCACTCCCCTAACCCCCCCCCACCCCCCCGCCACCCCACCCCAACCCCCCACCCCCCCCCCACCCACCGACCACCCCCCCCACCTCTCCCCCCACGCCACCACCCCCAAGCCCAAACACAACGTGGCGGCGGCGACGCGGGGAGATACACCCCCCGCCCCCACCCCCCCCCCCCCCCCCACCCCCCCCCACCCCCCACCCCCCCCCCCACCCACCACCCTCCCCCCCCCCAACCCCGCCACCCCACCCCCACCCACCGCCCCCACCCCCACCCGCCCCCGAGCCCACCCCCACTCCCCCGGCCAAGCCCCACCCCCCCACCCAGCGGACACCAACGCACCCCCGCCACACACCACCCAACCCCAAAACCCCAGCCCACCCAAACCCCCGACAAACCACCAAAACCCACACACGGCAACCCAACGAAAACACTTACCGTGTGTCACACGACAAACCCAACACACCCACAAAATAAAACACA
The DNA here is from genome assembly GCA_016801955.1 of Conus betulinus. Classification (NCBI taxonomy): domain Eukaryota; kingdom Metazoa; phylum Mollusca; class Gastropoda; order Neogastropoda; family Conidae; genus Conus; species Conus betulinus. The sequence goes on from JADBJO010013708.1 coordinate 42,561, forward strand.
CACACAACCCCCACCCTCCCTACCAGAACCCCCCCCCCCCGCCCAACCCCCGACCCCCCCGCCAGCCCGCCCCCCCCCCCCCCCCCCCCACCCCCCCACACCCCCCCCACCACACCACCCGCACACCCCACACCCCCACCCCCCCCCCCCCCCCCCCCCAGCCACCCCCCCACCCCCCCAACCCCCACCCCACCACCCCCCCCCCCCCACCAAACACCCCCACCCACCGTCCCCGCCCCACACCCAAACCCCACCCGCACCCCCCCACTCCACCCCCCACACCCCCCCCCACCCCACCCCGCCCACACGCCCCCCACCCGCCACCCCACCTGGCCTGCACGAAGCCCCCCCCAACCACACCCACCCCCATCCCCCCCCCCCCCCCCCCGCCCCCCCGCCCCCCCCCCCTCCCCACCCACCCCTTCCCTCCCCGCCTCCCCCCCCCCCCCCCCCACCAACCCCACACCCTCCGCCCAACCCCCCCCCCCCCCCCACCACCACCACCCCTGGATCTCGCCCCAGGACCCCCGCCCCCCACCCCCACCCCGCCCCCCGACCTCCACCCCCCCCCCCCCAAACCACCCCCCCGCCCCCCCCCCCCCCCCCCAACCCCCCCCCCCCCCCCCCCCCACACACCCCACCCCCCCCCACCACACCCCACGCCCCCAACCACCCCCACCCCACCCCCCCCCACTCACCCCCCACCCCCCCACCCGCACCCCCCCCCCCACCCCCCCCCACTCGACCCACCGGCCCCCCACCCCCCCCCCCCACCCCAGATCCACCCGCCCCCCCCCCCCCACCCTGTCACCCCCCCCCCAATGGGCCCCCGAGCCGACCCACATGCATTATGTCTGGGTGTTTACGCAGGGATGTAGGGGCAGCCCCACAGCTCCATCTCCTGTATGTTTTTTGTTAAGCACAAAACTTAAATCACTTCTGCAAGCAGCAAGAGACAGGTATTTCGTATGCCATTTCACAGGCATTTTTTGGGCTTTTTGGGGAGAGGGGGTTTGTCCTTTGGCGCGTGGCCGAGGAACGCGTGAAGAGGAGCTGGAAAAACTACAATACAAAAAATTACAAAGACCCCGGGACGAGGAAAAATCGAAGGAAGGAGAAAAAAACTGGGGATAAAAACAGAAAAGGGGAGGAGGAAAAATATGAGTAATCATTTTTTGCTTCCTATATAGATTAGAGAAGGTTAGCCACATTTGCACGAAGAAGCTAGTCTGCCATGCTGAAAGGCAACTAAGATAGGTTCCAACAATTTTTCACTTCTGTCTTTCTTTCTCTGTTCTTTCTTCTTTCTTTCTTTTCTTTTTTTCTCTTGCTTATTGATTAACTATGTGTTGAATCCATCCTCTCCCCTCTCTCCTCTCTCCCCTCTCTCTCTCTCGTCTCTCCATCCGCGATTCTCTTTCTCTGCCTGCTGCTCGAGAAAGCAGCGAAAACACAGTCCACCAAAAAACGTACTCACTACACAGAGACTCGACACTTACTGACCCACAAACAAACTAACGAAAGCCAGCTCGCAACCGCACTGACGGCACGAGAACGCACGCAGCACGCACAGCATGCACGCACGCACCGCACGCACGCACACACACACACACCACAACACACACACACACACACCACACACACACACAAACACACACAAAACACACAAAACACGACGCGCGCGTGCGAATGGCCTTTACTAAAACGCTGACTTCAAACCCGGTCAAGGTATTGCTCTATCAATAGCTTACTATCTCTCCCGACTTTGTGTTCGTGTTGGTGTTGTGTGGGTTTTATGGGTTGTTCTTGTTATTTTGGGTGGGTTGCTAAGGTGACTTCGATTAATTTTTATACGGTGCTTGAGTGGTAGTGGTGTTGGTGGTGTGTGTTTACTATTGGGTGGTAGTTGTTGGGCGGCGTGTGTTGCTGTGTCGTGTGTGTGTGTGTATGGTGGGTTGTGATGCGTGTTGTGTGTGTGTTTCATGTACCCTCTTGTCTGCTCAGTGACATAATAAATCTAAAATGTGAAGTGACAGGCAATGTTCTGTAATTGTTAATAACGGGCACCTCTGCTTTCTCACGGCTTCCTAAATCTGTACAGGGCTGGTCTAATAGATGCACGCAGGAAAGACCAACGAACATACAATATGTTTTTGAGGAAATATTATGAGCAAAAAACCAAAAAAAACAAAAAGCCCCACCAATAAAGCGCACATTCATGCAAAACTAGGCAGAAAGAAAAGGCGAAGACGCGAAGAAGGATAGATAGCGAATAATTTAATAACATTCTAATTTCGTGACAATTTTGTCGATCGTTATTTCAGGGATTCGTATTATTTAATAAGATAAGAAGTTAAACCTAAAAAAACAGAAAGAAGAAACATCATACGAAAAATCTGATTTTTTAATACTGTGTGAAACACCGACGCGAAACCGATTAGATTATTAATTGCAACCCCCAACGTTGGAGTTTGTTGTGTGTTGTTGTTGTTGTTTGTGGTTGTTGTTGTTGGTGTGTAATCCAGTGATGAGAAGTGAGTGAATTTGAGAAGTTGGCACTAAACCATGCTGTGGTGTTACGTTGAAAAAATGATTGTGGAACCTAAAATCGTCTCATGATTAAGGTGATCAACATTGAGAGATTCAGGGTGGGTTTGGGGCCCCCGACATAGTGGGGGTGGTGGCGCCCATTGACTAAGATTGGAGGGGGGGGGGGGGGGGGGGGGGGTGGGGGGCCCCCCGGCGGGGGGGGGGGGGGGGGGGGGGTGGGGGGGGGGGAGGGGGCCGGGGGGGGGGGGGGGGCGGGGAGGGGGGGGGTGGGGGGGGGGGGGGGGGTGGGGGGGGGGGGGGGGGGGGGGGGGGGGGGGAGGGGGGGGGGGGGGTGGGGGGGGGGGGGGGGGGGGGGGGGGAAAGAAGGGGGAAGAGGATGGGACCTGAATTTGCTATATTTAGGTTATCTACAATGGAAATTCTCTTCTCTCTCTCGCTCTCTCTCTCTCTCGCTTCGCCGCCTTCTCTCCTCTTCTCTCTCTTTCTTCTATTGGTATTTCTGACTCCTTGTCTGTTCACTACTACGAGTAGGTATAGAGAACCATAGGCCTAAGATTAAGTTTCTGTAAAGTATGGGTTAAAGAGATGCTATGGCAAGTAGTCGAGGCGAAAAACTATAAATGCATTTCTTATTATGTTTGTCCCACTCTACAATCTAGCATAAAAGAAAAGAGTTCATAGCTCCACAAAGTTCTTTATTAATCCAAAATGGTTTTCGTTTTCTATCTCTTGTTGGCCTCAACGAACGAATACAGTAATACAGCCAGAAAATTAGCACTTATAGATTTATATTTACCAAAGCATTTTAAATCGCGGCAGAAGCGGCAGCTGGATGCTAAAACTTAAAGGTTATTAATGTATGTGTATATAATGAGGTTTATATGTATTTGTTTTGTTCCCCTCTTCCAAAGAAGGCCTTAGCCTTATGGAATAAAATTTTATTTCATCGCTCTCTCTCTGTCTCTCTGTCTCTCTCTCTCTCTCTCTCTCTGCTCTCTCTCTATCTCTCTCTCTCTCTCCTCTCTCTCTCTCTCTCCAAACAACTCCACACACAACCACACACACACACAACACACACACACCACACACACACACACACCACACACACACACACAGGGTACTTTTGACAGTAAGAGCAACTTCAGACGACTATTGGTATGCACATACAACCAAGACCTCACTTCCAGCCTAAACAGCTTGGGCCTGGGTGTATATTGACAGTCTAGGGCTGTATTCAAAAATAAAATACCTCAGACTTCGAAGTTGCTTGGCTCTTTGATCTCTGACCATCATTCACACTACATGAATATCTGCCCGCATGTTTCTCTGACCACTGACCTGCACTGTAAATATTTATTTTCTGACACGTGTTTTTTTTCTTTTTTTTTTAAAGTAAATCCTAAAAAATAAGACAAAGATAATGAAAGGTTGAATGTTCGGCAGGAAGAAACTCTCTGTGAATGGAAAAGTCATTATCAAATTAAAAAAAAAAAGACGAGGGCACAACAGAGATGAAAAGGCATCCTGTGATGTGAAAATCAGAATCAAGCTTGAGGGGAAAAAAAAATGGACCAGGGGAAAAATTGATGACGACGGACACACTGATATATCATACCATCATTACTGAATCTAATGAAGGAGGAAGAATGAAAAGGGCTCCAAGAATGAGTGTCGTTGTAGAAAAAATAACAGGAAAGTCTGGACAAAACTATAAGCTGCATATCATCTCCGTACTTTCCTCTGGCATCGCGTCTGATGAAGGTCTGTTGCAGGGAAGTCCTTATTTTTCAGTCTTCTCTTTCATCAAAGGTTTCTCTTGCTATGGTGTGGTTCAGAGTTGAAATAAATAGCTACGAGATGATTCTGTGGTTCAATGTCATAATCAATGATGTTCAAATCTTATTCATGTTGGTTTTCTCTTTAATATTCTTTGGATGTGTCGACACAGGTAACCCATCACCATCATCATCATCATCATCCATCACCATTACCATTCATAAATTATCACCGTCATCGCCGCTGTCGTCATCACCATCGTCATCATCATCATCATCATCAACAAACATCAGGGCGCGGCGCGCGCGCACGCACACAACATGCACAACACACACACACACACACACACACACACACCACACACCACACACACACACACACACACCACACACACACACACACACATACTTACACACACCACAAACAAGCACCATCAAAGCGATAGGAGAATTGCTATCACAATGAATCAGGTGGCAAACAATTTCCACATATAAGTGTACTCTTGCGCCATTTGAATCACAAGTACCATACTTTCATGCATGACACACCCCCTCTCCCTTCCCCACAAAACGACAACCCATCAGTCTTCCCGTTCTCCATCACCCCCACCCCCACCTCACCCACTTCTCCTCCTCCTCCCCCGTAATCTGTCCCACCTGCATGTCAGCTCCCCACCCCTGTAAAAAAACAATAAACAAAAACCAAAAAACAAACAAACAAAAACAGAAGAAATACACTTCACAAACAAAAAAAAACCGCATTTTGTTTTAACTGCTGCCCTCTTCTGCATTTTTTCTTCTTCCCAGAAACACTAAGCTGCAATCTCTTAGGTGCCTCACAAAAACCCCAACCCAAACTACCAGGAAAAAAAATTCTGCCTGCATGGCAACTTGCCTTGTAAATATGGAAATGACCACCCATCGCTATCTTTAGTCAGAAATACTGCGAAGAAGGAAAGCTAGGCGGAGGGTGGGGGGGGTAGTGTGTGTGTGTGTGTGTGGAGTTAGATAGTATGGGTATGGAGGGGGATAGGGGAACGTAGGATTGGGGAACTAGTGAGAATATTGAAGGGGATTTTAAAACGGGGGGAAATAGAAGAAGGTGGTGGATGATGGAGGAGAGAGAGAGAGAGAGAGAGAGAGACGAGAGAGGAGAGAGAGGAGAGAGAGAGAGAGGAGAGAGAGAGAGAGAGAGAGAGAGAGAGATTGGCAGAAGGGCGGGTAAAGAGGGGAAGGGAGAGTAGGCAGGGGTGAAGAAGTGTTGTGTGTGTGTGTGTGTGGGGGGGGGGGGGGGGGGGGGGGGGGAGGGGTGGATGGGGATAGGGATAGGATGGGGGTTGGCGGAGTCAGCACAACATATTTGGTTTCAGTTTGAGCGCCCAAGTGTATTTTTTTTCTCTAGTTTTGTTTCTTTTTCTGTTTTTCTGTGTTTCTTTCTCTCTTGGTTTTCGTTGTTTCTTTTCTCCTTCCTTCCTTCCGTCCTTCCTGCCTTCCTTCCTTCCTTTCTTTCTTTCGTTTGATCCCACTGATGGAGAAACTGACTCTGCCTGAAAACTCTTAGGTTACATCTGTGTTATATTTCAGCGACGACATTCGTCTTTTCCGTACTTATAGGACTGTTGTTACGACCCAGGAACACGCCAGTTTTCAGCCAA